>SNQJ01S0021455.1:24506-43987 GCA_010110895.2 Picea sitchensis | reverse complement strand
GTAGATCAGGTCAAGGTCCAGTGGGACAGTTATAGTCCGCACTCGGCGACCCGGGAGGACGCATATGATATGCGCCAGCAGTTTCCATTTTTGTTTGATAGATAGACTTATGATACTGTGGTACTTTTATTTCGGCATTATACTGAGAAACTTCGGGACGAAGTTTAGACCAAGAGGGGGTGTATGTAACATCCCACTCTGGCGCACTGAGAAAACTTATTTTTTAGGACACTTGCTCGCAAGTGATCTGGACTTTTGTGATGTTAAACCATTTATACTTGATTATAATGCGATTGACAGACGACATGATGTTTTACTAGTTTTGATTGACACAGGTGCTGCTGACTCTGTTTTATTGAGTGTGTAGGGTTTTTGACCTTGAGGATGCAGAGGCATCAGTAGAACCCCCTTGGACTCTAGACTGAGTCAGGGAGTGTTCTTTTGGGTTGATATATTTACTGTGATGTTTCATTGATTTGATGATTTGATGTTGACCTTTCTGACATGATTGTAGATGATGCAAGCTGACGATAGCTTGCCGACTAGACTCACATATGGAGTAAAGGGGCCACACACGATTTCCAGAGAGGTTGAGGGAGAGGGGTGGACAACAGCCCTGCCACCGCCTACTAGTACTCCCGTCGTGGCTTGAACTGTAGGTTAATGATTACCTAGTTAGAGAGGATCCACGATGCCATGAGGGCAGACTGTGACAGTCTCTCACGATGATTCTAAGGGGCACGCAATAGTGCGGGGGCCTTATTCCTTAGAACCCTTAGTCTCCCACAAGTTCACCTGGCGGAGTGTTGACTCCAGGGGTTATAGATTTCTACCAATCAGTCCAGTTGGCGAGTGGCACCCTTGGAGCACCTGGTGCATCCTGAAGGGCACGTCGCACAAAAGAAACACAGAAGCGAGTGGCACCCTTGGAGCATGTGGTGCATCCTGAAGGGCATGTCGTGCAAAGGAAATGAACGAGGCGAGTGGCACCCTTGGAACACGTGGTGCGTCCTGAAGGGCACGTCGCATTGATGTGGATGAAGGAAAGAAACCTAAATAGCCCTAAGACATTAACACCTTAAGAAATTCTTAAACAACTTCCCTAACCCAGTGTCCCCCAGTTCAGAATCTAAATACTAAGTCTAAAAATTTTAGGGTAAAATTTTAGTCTAACCTTAAGAACAGACCCTGGAATAAAAATAACAAATTAAACAAAAACCCACCTAAGCATTAGTTGGGTCTTCAGAAAATTCTTTGGGCGATGGCGAGGGTAAGATTTAAAGTAAATCTAAAAGTTGTAAAATTTTACAAAGAAGAACTTAATTCCTAATGGGTGGAAGAATGACATCGCCTATGTAGTATAACATAAAGAAATTTTCAACAAAAAATTAACTAAGACCATTATCCTTTCACTATCCCTCTCTACATTATTTAACTATCATCCATCACCTTAATCTCCCAATATCCTTTTCCATTTACATGTCCATTTCACATTATTAAATCACCATCCATTCCCTTAATTTCTCATTATTCCTCTTTTATGTTATACATCTACATTTTCCCATATACATGTTTGTCATCACTTTAATCTCTTGTCATCCTATATATGTATATTAATGATAAATTAAAATGACGAATGACATGCATGTAAATAGGAATATATATATATATATATATATATATATTATAAACAAATTATCGTGTATACCATAATCTCTAATTTACAGAATAAAGAAAATTAATAATGGATTCTCTTTCCCTTAATTTATTAGTTCCTAACACCTCTACCATTAATAAAGAGTTATGAATTTAAAAATAAAAGGAAAATATTAATTAGAACTTTTACTTTTGGGTTAAAAAAAAAGATGGAAGAATGACATCGCCTATGTAGTATAACATAAAGAAATTTTCAACAAAAAATTAACTAAGACCATTATCCTTTCACTGTCCCTCTCTACATTATTTAACTATCATCTATCACCTTAATCTTCCCCAATAACTCTTTTCCATTTACATGTCCATTTCACATTATTAAATCACTATCCATTCCCTTTAATTTCTCATTATTCCTCTTTATGTTATACATCTACATTTTCCCATATACATGTTTTGTCATCACCTTTAATCTCTTGTCATCCTATATATGTATATTAATGATAAATTAAAATGACGAATGACATGCATGTAAATAGGAATATATATATATATATATATATATATTATAAAACAAATTTAAAAAAAAAAAAAAAAAAAAAAAAAAAAATAAAGAAAAATTAATAATGGATTCTCTTTCCCTTAATTTATTAGTCCCTAACACCTCTACCATTACTAAAGAGTTATGAATTTAAAATAAAGAAAAATATTAATTAGAACTTTTACTTTGGGTTAAAAAAAAAAAGAGAGGGGAATAAAAAAAAAAAAAAAAAAAATTGGGAATGAGCTTTGGGAAAAAGAAAATAATTTATGGACAAGGTAGGGATGCATGACACTTGCAAAAGAGAGAAACTTTTAGGGTTTCAAAAAAAATTAAATTAAAAGAAATATGATTTAGGGTTTGGAGGGAGGATAAAAGAAAGGGAGAAGGGGGAAAAGAGGGGGGAGGTATGAGGTATTGTTATGCTGTCGAAATGGAAAAAATGGATTGATTGCTTGTGAGGAGTTGGGGATTTTCTCAGCTGTGTTAGAGTGGTAGCTCAGCCTTGGAGGCAAGCTGGGAAGCTAGGTTACTGTCTGGATTGTGTGTGGCCCCTTTGCGGCTCAGGGGGCTGAGGGGGAAGCAGAGTACCCTTAGAATTTGGCTGCGAGGTACCGGTGTAGTCTCTACGGTCAGCAAGTGGGAGCATCAAGGAGAACGCGGAAGCCATCTAGAGCAGGCGAATAGGCCAAGGTATGTTTTATTTGGTTGAATGATAGTCTCTGTTTGCGTTGTAAAATTTAGATGGCTGAGTTACTATTTGGATGAATGCCTTAAGTTTTGTGATAAAGATTAGTTTAGAATGGTTGCAATGAACCTCAGGAATCGACCCCTTTTTATGCTGTAAGAATGTTACCAGGGTAGTTTATGGTTCTTCATTTTTGGCACAGTATTAGGGTTTCTGGCAAATTTTGTTGGGGTCTATGGTTATTGTAATTGGGTCCCTGGGGGTATAAGTCTACCGTGGGCATTGATTTTGGGCGTTTGAAACCTACTATGGGCGTTGATCCTTCTGCTAGGGTGTGTATTTACTTCACTGGGGTATTTTTTCTATTCCGTGGGCGTTTTTCTTTTTACTGTGGACATTCTAGGTTTTGATTAGGCATTCTTGGAGTTCGATTTGGCATTTTTCCTTCTGGGTGTGGCATTGGGCATTCTGGGTTTTGATTTGGAATTCTTGGATTTCGATTTGGCGTTTTGCCTTATGGGTCTGGCATTGGGCATTCTGGGATTTGATTTGGCATTCTTGGAGTTCGATTGGGCATTCTGCATTCTGGATTTTGACTCTGCATTCTTGGACTTCGATTTGCAATTCTGCTCACTCTCTTCAGTTGGAGGTTGTTATCAGCTGGTATGGAAGTAGAAAATTTGAAGAAATACCTAGAGGAGAGAGTTAGCGACTAAGTGTGATAGTCAAAACTGTAAAAATTCACAATATCATTTGGAATGGATCAGTTGTACAGTGTATTCCCATGGGTATATGTCTTTCAATTTGTTTTTAATTATCAAACCAGATAGAACATTTTAATTTGAAAAGACTGGCGGCGTTCTGGTTGCTTCATCCTACCCAAAATGTCGCTAATAAGTTTCCCCCTATTTTCATCCTCCCGGTCCATCTCTGCAAGAACTTATCATTGTTTATGTGATTATAACAGTGGAGGGAAATGCGGCCTCCGTTCTTCTAAATGAATCCAACTGCCCCCTGAGACATTTTCCGAACAATGTGTGGAACATACTGCTGCGTGGAGTTCATCTGAATCCCATTTGAAGAACCTTACACTGTTTATCTATTCAGAACCACCAGGAATTCCATGTTGGGATGGAATCAAATCATTTGATTTTCCCAAGGGGCCTATAGACGAGATTGACCAGATTCTGAGCAAGGGAATAACTAGTGTGCACATTACAGCCTTGGACGGCCCAGTGAATGTGAGCTCATTGTTCACAGTTGTAGTATTCGTTTGCTGTCCATATCTCTACAGTCATCTATGCCTTTACTCATTAGTACTGTACTGTACTTTCGGTATTAAACCAGACCTGAATGCTCTAGTTCCAATAACCTTGGCCATCTATATCTCTACTGTCATTTATTCCTTTACTCATTAGTACAGTACTACAATTTCAGTAATAAATCAGACATGAATGAGATGTACTTTCCAAACCTCTCCAAGAAACTACGCCTGGAACACTCTTTCCTAGTGGTCTGCTCTATTTGTAATATGAGTTTGCTCCACTTAAGCATGAAGGTCTTAAATGAAAACATAAAATTGATTACAGGACAACTTTCAAAGACTACTAGTGTAATACATTCATAGGCTACACCCCTTGTGTAACAGGCTTCAAGTTTTCAGTTTTTCTGTTAGCTTAGACAAATTCAAATTGCATATGAAATTCAAGTTCAGAAAAGACTAGCTATGATAACCAACAGAAGTTTTTAGATGATTGTATTTTACCTTCTGAATTTATGTGATGAAACGATGTTTATATATATGATCTACAACCTTGAAATGAGTAGAGTTTATTCTCAAGCAAACCCTTCCAATGTTTAGATTCTTCATGGTCATCTATAGTTATTATCTTCCCTTTTAATGGATTGTGTTATGCTAAGATTAGTGTAGTACCATTTGATAACATATAAATGTAATGATGTGGTTATTTTAAGTTGAAAGTTATTGATGATATGCTGCTAAATTATGATGTTGATGTTATTCTGAGTTGCAAGGTTATTATATTGATAGGTAATGACACAGGCTGTAATTTAGTGTTTTTGTAATATGCATGGAGAATTTCATCAAATACATTGTTGGTAATGTGTAAAGGTAGTACTTTATTGCATTATAAAATGAGAATCTAAGTTTGGCGTGGATGACTCGATAGGTAATTTGTTGTCATTTAATTGCGAGTCATTATAAAATAATATGAAGGCAATGTTAAATCATTGTAAGGCTATTGAAGTCTCATTGTTAGTGACGACACATAAAGGTAAGGTTATGGAAACTAAGAACAATCATTTATTATGATTCAGAAAGAGGGGGATTGAAATTAATTAAATGCACCTTAACTTAAAGTTGGGATGGTAACGCGTCGAACTTTGAAATTAAATGGAGTCTTGGGTTTGTAACTAATGTCATTTGAGTCTGAGATACATGCCCTATCATATTAAGGATTGGTTGCCAATTTAATTATTGTTGTGCTTGGATGTATGATTTCCTTGGTGTGGTCGGTAACTATTGTCCCTTGAAGTCATATTTAGTGCCCGGTCATTATAACGGTTGTTGTGGACTGAGTCCTTGTCTTGTGCCTTTTGTAGTAGACGTGGTTTCACTTTTGTCTATTGTTGCGCTGGGTTGTAATAATTGGTTGATTGGACTATTGTGTCGAGCGGGATATAGACACCTCCATGTAGCTTAGTATATGGGTCGGTGTGTTTGATTTTTTTGGGGTACAGAATCCAGTGCCGTATTAAGAGTCTCGGTCCCTTTAAAGGTAGGGTTTCCACTCTTGTGACACACCTGACGGAAATTACTAGTTTATGCCTGAGCAGTCGGCCAGGAGCCTATCTGACCTTCTCTCTCTCCGGAGTAGAGGACTAAGATTAAACGCCCTGCTTTCCTCTGCAGAAATAGTAGGATCTACTACTATGGATTCTTCCCTCTGTGTTCATACTGTGCATGACCCAGTATGTTGTTAATTGTTGCGCTGTGTGCCTTGTGTCTATGGTCTTAATACTTGCAGCATCTGTTGTGTGCCTTCCATCTTCTTGATTGTGATCATCGTGGTGGCATCTAGTTAGTCGTCGGGTGGTGACATAGAGTCAAGTGTGTCTGTTCCTTTGTACCCGCACGCACACGCCTTAAACAAAAAAAAAATTACACCTGTTATTCGAGTTGTGGTCGTAACAAGGAGATCGTTACAGGTGAAATCGTTGGGAGAATAGATAAAGTTTACTGGGTTAGGGTGCCTTAAAAGGAGTGGATGTAACCAATGTTCAGATCTTGGGATTCTCCAAGAAGAAGAAAAAACTAATCAATAAGCCAAGAACAAAGAACGAGGATGGGATAATTTCTCATGGAGAATGAATACAATATGGAATCACCCCATCTACAAGATTAAATCAAGACTCCATAAAAATTAAAACCCTAAATAAAATTCCCCATAATTCATACACAATAGAATTGAACTGCATTTAATTTGAAACTTGATGAGATCAACCACAGTTTAGGATTACCTTAACCAAAGGCGGAGATTCCGATGCTGATATTCCATGCTTGTGCTCCCTTCTGTCTCATGCTTTCTAACCGTGACGCCCTCACCAGTACCTCCCAGCCAATGCTTGGGGTAATTTTCTCCCCCCTTATCCCATTGACCCGAAAAGGGGCCACACACACAAAACTACAAAAACATATATCTGCCATCTCACCTCATAAGGTCGATCTACCACTCTCTTTTGAAGTTGGGTATCCCAGCTCCCACAAGAAAATTCAATCAAAGAAATTCTGGCAGCATAACCTTATGCACACTAGTCGTGCTCCATTCATCTTCTCCCCCATTACTTTTCTAAAGTTATTCTTAGTGACCACTTTCGAATTGCACATTAAATTCTTTTTATTAAAATTAATTAATAAATACTCTCCCCCATACTCTTGTCACCCAATCTCTTAGTTGCACCATAAATTCATTTATTTAATTAAATTAAATGTCAATTTCCCTCACCCATCCTAAAAGCACTCCTAAAAAATCTCCTTGTTGTCCCTTTATTCCCTCTATTTCCTTTTAATGACTAACGCCCTTCTAAAACTTAGTTGTGTTTTATTTAAGAAATTTCTTTAGTTAGACTAGACTAGATTCCTTTATATGTTTCCACATTCCTTTTTGCATTGATTTCCTCTTTTTGTCTAAGTTCCAAATTAACATGTCTTGCACATAAACAATAATTAATTCGTAGATAAATTGTTTCTCTTTTAAATTCTTAACTTGATTTTTCTTCATCCCCCTATTAGTAATTGATTAATTAGTTTGTAGTCTTCTCTCTCTATTTAGACCTAGGCTTTAATTTCAACTAGGATTAGCATTTTTTTAAGGCATTTTATAATTAAAAGAACTTACTCATACAACATTTATTTTAAGGATGACCACGTCAAAATAAAATATTGTTTTCTAGGAACCTAAGTTCATTGACTCACTTGTGTTAAAAATCATGACGTGCCCTGAAAGACGCACTAAATGCTCCAAAGGTTCCACTTACCTTTATTCATGTTCTATTTATGCGATGTGCCCTTCAAAATGCACTGCGTTATCCAAGGGCGCCACTCACCTTTGACTGATTTTGGTAGACGTACAACCCTTGGAGTCATTACTCCATCAGGTCCCTTAGAATAAGGGCCTCTAAGGAATAAGGACCTTGCCTTATTGCACGCCCCTTAGAATATCCGTGAGTGACTATCTCAGTATTCCCTCACGATATCATGGATCTCTTGAACTAGGTAATCGCTAACCTACAATTCAAGCAATGACAGGAGTGTTGGTAGGTTGTGGCAGGGTTGCTACCACAACTCTCTCTCAATATATTTGGTTGTTGTGCATGGCCTGTTTTCTCCTTATGTGAGTCTGATTAGCAAGAAATTATCATCCTGCATCCACCACGAAACACTGTCAATGATCCATAACAACATCATAATATACCTACTCGTATTTCATAATAAAAAAATAGAAATAACCAACCATATACAGTCCACTCCCTGAATCGATCTGGATTCCAAGGAGGTCCATCGATGCCATCAACATCATCAATATATCAAGTGTCTTTCACACTCAAGACAAACCTATCAATAACACATGTTTATACATAGATAATAAAATAACATAACATCATAATTCATAAGAATCATCATTTGAATCCATAAGTGAAACATACAACCATATAATAAACTGAATCACTTTCACGCAAGTGTCCCCAAGAATAAGTCATATAATGTGCATGGAAGAGCAGGATGTTACATACACCCCCTCTTGTTTATACTTTTTCCTAAAGTTTCACAATATATAAGTGCATAAATAAAGTATCTGACAATATCTAATGTCTAATTATCAAACAAAAATGGAAATTGGTGGCGCATATCATATGCATCCTCCCAGGTTGTCGAATGTGGACTATAATTGTCCCATTGGATCTTGACCTGGTCGATTGTTCGACATCGTAGCTATCGAATGTGATGGTCCAGAATGTGGATTAGCTCCACCATGAACGCACCCTTGTCTGACACCTACAAAGAGCTCATGTCAATCAAATGTGTATGATTGCTAACATAATGTCTCGAAAAATATACATGAGAAACATCGTGCATACCCCTCAAGGAATCAGGCAAGGCTAGTTGATAAGCCATGAGACCTTTCTTTTCCACAACCTCGAGAGGTCCCACAAACCTAGGAGAGAGTTTAGCACCCTTTCCAAACTTGATCAAACTCTTGTGTGGTTTTACCTATAAGAAGACGCGATCAACAACTTCATAACTATGGTCAATGTGATGCACATCGACATAACTCTTATGTTGATCTTGCACTTCCTTTATCCTTTGAATTACCATTTTCATTTTTTCTTCTATTTCTTGTATTTCTTCTGGTCCTACCAAGACCCTATCCTCAAGTCGATCCCAACTCAAGGGTGTCCGACATGGTCGCCCATAAATAAACTCAAACAACGCCATATTAATGGTGCTTTGATAGGTTTTTTTGTATGGAAACTCTACCAATGGAAAGAACTCCATAAAATTACGTTGGTTCATCATGTTCATATGCAACATATCTTCCAAGATTTGGTTTCTTCTTTCCTTCTGCCCATCTTTCTCCGAGTGATATGTGGTACTAAATTTAAGATGGGTTCTCAAGGCCTATTGGAAACTATTCCAAAATCATCATATAAACACTGATCCTTGATCAGATATGATCCTCTTAGGCATGCCATGCAATCTCACTATCTCGCTAATAAAAAATATAGGTATGTTTGGTGTCTAATGCATTGTATGCACAAGGATAAAATGTGCACTCTTCATCAGAGTGTCAACTATCATGAAAATCGAGTCGTGCCTCCTTCCAGTCAGTGGAAATCCAACTATGAAGTTCGTCAAAATGACCTTCCATTTTTATTATGGAATAGCATGTGGGTGTAGTAATCCTGTCAGATGTCTATAATTAGCCTTCACTTGGTGAAATTCTAGACATTTATCCATGTAGTTGACTACATCCGCCTTCATTACTTTCCAAAATTTTAATGGTTTAAGGTCTTCCCTCATCTTTGTGGCTTCTTGATGAGCCATGTACGTAGCTCTATGAACTTCATTTAAGATCAAAATTCTCAAATCAACATTGGGTGGTATGTAAATCCAGTTATTATATCTCAAAAAATTGTCATTTTCCATGGTAAATCCCTCAAATATTGGTGCCAACATGGTGTCTTGTCTGATAAATTCCTTAACCTCCTTATATGAGTCATCATTGCACTATATAGTTAGAATATTTTCATGAAGATTCATCTGAAGAGGTATCACCGAAAATATATGTGGTGTCCAACTCAATGCATCAACCACTCTATTCATTGTTCATTTTATGTAAGTAATCTCGAAATCATACTTGATAAGGAGTTTCGATCAATGCCTTTATCGCATGTTCAAGTCACTTTGTGTAAAAATGTGTTGCAAACCACAGTGGTCTATTTTTCAGTTTGAATTTTCATCCAACTAGGTAGTGTCTCCACACTCTCAGGGCATACAAAATGGACAATAACTTCAAATCATGTGTCGCATAGTTCTCCTCATTCTTTCTTAACTTCCTTGAGATGTAATCAATCACTTGACCGTCTTGCATCAAGAATCTACCTAACACTTCCTTGGATGCATCTGTTCATACCAGGAATTCCTCATCCATATCGAGGACTTTTAGTATCAACGTTGTCATCAACAACTCCTTGAGCCTTCGAAATGATTTCGTGCATTTCTTAGTCCATACAAACTTCTTGTTTTTATTCTACAACTCCGTAATCATATTTTCTATCTTCGAAAAAACTTTGATGAACCGTCGATAATATCCTACTAAACCCATGAATCTACGCACTTAGGGTACGTTCATCGGCACAGGTCATTCCATAATATCCTCTTCCTTGGTTGGATCCACATCGATACCTTCGTAGAGATAACATGCCCTAAATAATGAATCCTCGATTAATAAAAAAATCATTTTGATAGTTTACTGTATAACTTGTTCTCTCATAAGCACTATAGTACCAAGCGTAAATGTTCATCACATTCTTCCATCGTTTGAGAATATATAAAAATATCATCAATGAATACTTGAACAAACTTGTCCAAGTATTTGTGGAACACCACATTCATCAAGCTCATGAATACCCCTAGGGCCTTTTTCAGTCCAAATGATAAAATGGTAAACTCATAATGTCCAAACCTTCTCTTTAATGCAGTCTTACAAATGTCTTCCTCCTTGATTCGTAAGTGGTGATATCCTAATCTCAAGTTGATCTTCGAAAACACCATTGTGCCCTTCATTTGATCAAACAAATCATCTATTCTTGGCAATGGATAATGGTTCTTGATCACTTCCTTTTTCAATTGACGATAGTCAATGAAGAGTCTCCACGAACTATCCTTCTTTCATATGAAAATAATAGGTGTACCCCAAGGTGACAGAATTGGATGTATAATTACTAGGTCCAACAACTCCATCAATTGCATTTTCAACTCCTATAACTCAGGGATCGACATCCGATAAGGTGCTCTTTCTATTGGCTCAGTTCCAGGTTTTATGTCAATGGTAAATTCCAATTCCCTTTTAGGTGGAAGACCTGGTAACTCTTCTGGGAATATGTCAACAAAATCTCGTACTACCGAAAGGTTTTCTAGTCCTCCCTCCATGCCATTTTTGTTCAACGAAAGGATTTCATATAGCTTGCATACCTTCCACATTCTCTTCTTTAGTTGTAGGGAAGAGATGAACCATAGGGAAACTCCTTGATTTATTCCTAAAATCACTCGTGTCTGTCTCTCATCATTGATCAAACTCAACCGTTTCATCTTACAGTTGAGTATCGCCTCATGCTTTTCCAACTATTCCATACCGATTCTAACGTCATAAGATCCTAATATCATGAGGTACAAGTTGTCCTTTGTGAAAAAATATCACAGGTTAAGGTTACATTCTATAACCTTTCCTCCAACTTTATTCTTGGCTCCCAAAGCCATTTCCACGTAGCTAAACACATCTTGTTCGACAACCTTTAGCCTAATTATTTTTAGTGTTGCACCAGAAATAAATCTCTATGTAGCAGTTGGATATATCAAAATACTAAAGGTCTGGTCAACTATGGTACCTGACGTCTTGAGCATAGTAGAATGGTGCTCAACCTGGCAGTTATTCACCACTGCATGAATCTGATGGGCCTTGCCCAAATATCCTACTATAGTGTGTCCAGATGACCCAACTGCTCTAACCCTCTTAACCAGGAAGTCATGCTGGTAATGTGGCTCCCCAAATTTCCAACATCTGGTCTTCAGTCTAGTACTTCTTGTCCTCGAAGTAGAATTTGATGGCCCACCAGCCTGGAACCTTGGTTTTTTCTACTAAATAGGATTGGATTTTTTTTTTGCATATGAAGTTGTTGCTGGAGTTGTGGTCCTCAGTAGGGGGTCCGCTGTGAAGGCGTTGATCCTCGTGGTGTCATGAACCTAAAACCTCTCAGACTACCTTGATACCCTAATGGATGTCTATATGGTGTATGATGCTACTGCACACCAAATTTTGCATGTCCCGTTGGTCTTGCAGGATTTCTACTTTGACCCCCACTGATAAGATCTTCCTCAGCTATGAGGGCCTTCTAGAAAACATCGTGCAACATCTTAGGAATTAATATCCTCAATTTCACATGAATGTTGACTATAAGTTTGAACATGAACTTGTTGACCTTAAGCTTCTTAGTGTTCAGATGCAGAGCATACCAAAGGAGCTCCATGAAATGACCCTCATACTCGTGAATCATATGACTGCCATGTTGTTACAAGGGAAAAATATCTATGGCCAAGGGTAAACCACAATAGAGAGGTATGACTGCAGAAATCAACTCGATTCCAACATGTGCTATATAAACTAATGTGAAATACAAGGAAGAAGCCTACCTCGATCCAATCGGTTGATTTCATTCCACCATTGAGCACTTTGACCCAAAGTCTTATACTTGCAAGAAGTTCTTAATGAACAAGGAATGAAAGTATATAGTGACGATATATAAAATGAGTTAGCACATCAGATAGCACAATCCATTAATAAACATTAAAAACATGTCCATGGATAATAATCATATATTTGCAAGATATCGATAGGACGGGAAGCGAGTATTTCTATTAATAATTGATCCACAAAAGTATCAACATTACAGACTTCCGTGTCAGCATGGTTTGAAACCAAGAAACCGAGTTCCGTCTGACTGGTTCTCCACCACTTCAATCGTCCACCAAAGGAAATCTCATAGAAAAGAGATAAAGAGATTCTCTTGACAATAAGGGAAAAGCTTGGGGGATGAACAGTGTGTTCAAACTTGAGGGACAAAGGGATGTAGACTCAATATGAAGTAATTTCTCTAGATAAACTTTGCTCTCCAAGTTGAATGCTTTCTCCCTCTTTTTCCATATCTCGAAATTGTGCTTTTATAGCCTCCAGAATGCAACTGAAGGGTCGAGTCGGAACGCTTCCAGTATATGGAAGGCCAAATATCATATATCATTTGTCATGACATGGAAACCCGACCTCATTTTGTATTTTCTGGCACAAATCCCGATATACACGAGTTGTAGTGGAGCAACAAGCATATATGCATCTTGCAAAGAAGTTAGGGAGTGTATGTGTGGAAAAATATATGTTTTGGATATGGATTTATAAAAAAAGGGGTTGATAAGTCTGCATAAGAAAATGGAAAAAAGGCCCTCTATGCAAGATAGCCATGGTGATATCAGAGGAGTATCTCTGATGGCCAAAATACATTATAAATAACCCAGAAGGGGAGTGGTAGAGAACCATATGGATGAACTCAATTGCTCTTTACACTATGTACTAACTTTGCATACATGGCTGCCAAGAATACAATGCAGATCCATGTGGAAAATATACCAACAAGTGTTCATGGCCATGAGTAGGAAAATATAAATGTGGTTACATGCCAATAGTTGTCATAGTCACGGACAAGGCTCAGTGAAACCAGTCTCAAAATCAATCTAAAGATATCGGTATACCATGGAGTACAATCTAATCTCCCATGATCGTTGAAGTCAAATAAGTACTAGTCCAATGAAATGGAAGCAACAACTAAGGAAAATTATGTCTGCAAAGTGATGTCTTCAAGTCTTCAATACAATCCACCAATGGTGAAAGTCTACATCATGTGAATAAATGAGTTGAGGTCGAACACGATGAGACATCACTTGATTACCGGTCATTGAGGTATACCACTAACAAATGTGAGAGAGCCTACCAATGATGAAAGTAGGTATCAAGGCATCGATTACATCTCTACAAATGTGAATGAAGGAGCTGGTGTTGAACATTTTAGAGATCCATTGATCATGAGAGATTGATGTATTCCCATCTGTCAATGCCGACAGAGCCTGCCACTAATGACTGCAAACCTCAAGGTACTCATAAAAATCTAAGTCTCATATCCATAATACATGAGCTGAAGTTGATGGAAAGAGATTCGCTAAAAGGAGAGCATTAAGGCATCTCCCATCATTCAACATGAGGAGAAAAGCAAGAGCTTCATAATTTGTTGGAGATCATAAAAAGAACATGTTCATGAACCAACGATCCTATGCATCTTTCACGTGTTCCAAATGCAAGTGGTACAAAAAAAAGACCCTCTGCATAGAAACTAGTGATGAAAATTGCTGACAAAGGAAAGGAAACCACCAATAAGGCTAATGGCATCCAAGACATCGCACAAATCCCAAAGTGTGAATAGATGTCTTGCCGTCGAACACAAGGGAAACCACCAAGTCAACAACGCATGATGAAATGTCGATTGTTGGGTTCAAGGTGACCTACCAATGATAAAAGTAGGGCCAGGGTGCATCATAAGACCAAAGTATCATGTTATTCTAAGACAAACTGAGGGTATGCCCGACATGGGAAGTCAATATTTCTGAGGAGTGCCCGACACAGGTTGATAGAATTCCTTTGAACAAGAGAATGATGTATATGGTGGACTCTGGTAGCATAGACTTAATGATTTGATAACTAGATGTAAGAGGCATCTATAATGTTCTCTATCGTGACTGGAAGATCAACTTCCTAACGCCATGCTAAACCCAAAATTATGATGACGCAAGGACTCAATAACTTTGTGCTTTGTTCAAAGGCAATGCGACTGCTGCCAATTACAATATAATACTCCCTTCCCATCCATCTTTTTTTTTTTTTTTTCATAACAAGTGAATGCTATGATACAGAGGAGGGAACGAGTGTCACAAGTAAGCAAAACTAGTTCAAGTAGTGGAACGTACCTATGATCAATGCAAGGAAATGCACATGAGAGATGGACACTCGGGGTGATGTTCCCTCTAGGGTATGGGGTGTAAAATTGCGAAGGATATAGACAAGGCTCTGCTTGGTTGAGGATGAAAATTGCTTGGGCCATGGTTTATAATGCAAAGCGAGAACCGGCTAAAGGCTCAATACTACAAGCAAGGGCATGAGATGCAATCACAATTTAATGCCAAAAAATGTCCCTTTTTTATATCTTTTAGTCTACCTGGTGTGAAAAAGGGGTAAAATTGTGCCAAATAGACGTCTTTTCAAATCTAATTTATGAGTGTGAAAAAGATAAGTTCACTCGACGATCTTCTCCATTTTTTATAGTGAATTGGAAAAGAGCTTAACTAAGACTCATGATCTTTCAAATACAATTTTAACGAGTGTGAAAGGGACAAATTAGTCGGCGATCTTTTCAATTTTTAATAATGAGTCGGAAAAGGGATTAACTAAGACTCATGACCTTTTAAATCCAAATTAACGAGCGTGAAAGGAACAAATCGCTCGAAAATCTTTTCTCTTTTTGAACGAGTCTGAAAAGGGATTAACTTAGACTTGTTTGGGAGATTCTAGGTGGAAATTCACGGGGGAGGCCAAGGCTCCCATCCATACCTTATGTGGAACGTCAGTATCTTGCGACAAACCGACACAAGCTCAGGAAGAGCCAAAGCTCTCGAAGTCGAGGAGGGAAAAGTGCTAACAGAGGGTATCATCTCTGTGGCATATTGGATAATGTCTCTTCCTGGAAAAGACATAGGTGGAGGCATTGGATACCTCACAAGACCATCCCAATCAAAGAGAACCTCGTTAATACTTGGAGGGAGAGAACTCAGGAAGAGTAGAAATCTCTCTTCTTCAAAAGGTGAAGTACTAGAAATGCTAAGGAGATGGTAGAGAAGGTATAGAACCTGAACCATAAGAGCATGATCGACCAAAAATTGCATTAGTGCGACTGCTTCCTTAGACTTATCACTCTCTAAGAGAAGATTGGGTTCGATCTAATATTGCATCGACACGACCACTTCCTCAACTATAGTTTGAATGGGATGCAAGACCACAAGGTCAAGAGGTGCATCACCCCAAAAAATAGGAGTGTTGTCGGTCAAAGATTGCATCGACATGACCATTGGTTGAACAATATGCGAGACAACAAGGTCAAGAGGCACATCACCCCTGAACATAGGAGAGGTTTCGGTCGGGCATCGACATGATCACAGGTTGAACAGGATGCGAGACAACAAGGTCAAGAGACGCATCAACCCCTAAAGGAAAAGAGGTGTCAGTCGAAGATTGCAACGACATTACTATTGTATCAACAAAAGAAGGAGCGTAGTGTTGTGAAACCATAGATTCCCCAAAACCCGAAGTTCCCTTAGGTGAGCCCCACACTTCTGGTATCCCAGTAGTAAAAGGACACAAATGAGTAAGGTGAGTTCCTTCACAAGTCTTGTAAATCAATCTAGGCTTATGGCTGAGACGTCTAGGCTTCTCAATCATATGAATTCCCCAAGCATGAACTGCACTGGTTGGTGACATGCTCCCAGCATGACTTGCAGAGGCTAGTAGCGAATCTCTAACATGACTAGCAGATGTTGGTGATGAATCCCTAACATGACTAGTAGAGGTTGGTGATGAATCCACAACATGACTAGCAGAGGTTGGTGATGGATGTGCAGTGTGACTAACAGTGACCAGACATGTGCCCCCAACATGACTTGTAGCGACTGGTTGTAGGTCTTCAACATGAATCGTAGAGGTTGTCGACCAATATGCAACATGACTAGCAGAGGTTGGTGATATAATTCCATTATGACACACAATGACTAGACTTGTGCCCCCAACATGACTTGCAACATCTCATTGCAGGCCTTCAATATGACTCACAGAGGTTGTCGACCAATATCCAACATGACTAGTAGAGGTTGGTGATATAATGCCAATATGACACGTAGTGACTGGACTTGTGCCCCCAACATGACTTGCAGTGGCTGGTTGCAGGCCTTCAACATGACTCACAGAGGTTGTCGACCAATCTCCAACATGACTAGTAGAGGTTGGTGATAGAATGTCAGTATGACACACAGTGACTGGTCTTGCGGTGGTAATTGGTTGCGACATTTGAGTCAAAGTTCCAAGGAAAGATTCGTTCTAAGAAATTGTATGCTAGGAAGGATATTGGTTTACACCCTATCCCTGTCCAGTAGGATAGTATCCTCCTCCATACTAATTCATGAAGATTTGTAAGGGAATTGACACTGAGGAATCCGCTTGTGAAGATAAAGCGACATGACAAGGGTTACTCATGTGAGGATATATGTTGTCCCCAGGAGAAGGAACTTTGTGAGGGGGGTTGCCCATACTATAAAAATAACTTCCCTCGGATGAAATGCCAGAGGAAAGATGGATGTCCGCCATGGGAAAAGTGTTTGTAGGAATTGGCATAGAAGAAGAAGGATAGGTGGATGGAGTGTAATAAGTAGAATGATTTCTTAATTGGGCATTTACCTCTCACATAGTGACATATCGTAGGAGGTGTTTGAAGGATATGACTCCAACAAAATGGAGAGGGATAAGAAGGAGGCATCATGCCCCCAAACCCAAAACTTGTATTCTCATAAGGAGGCAAGACAAAGGATGGTAAGTGACAAGACATAGACATACCATGACAAAAATTATTAGAAACCCAAGGCGTTGACTGAGTATTATAATTTTGCATACCATAATGCGAAGCGGAAGGATCCATCCCCATGAAATTAATGGACATCATGGGGGGGGTAGTAGTAAATGAGGGAGCAAAGGGAACTCTACTATCCATGATAATGAAAACTCAGTATAGACTCCTAAGGCCAAATAGTAATCAAAGAGCATACCAAAATTCAAACGGCCAATATGCATGCAAATGGGCTAAAGTGGTTGAGTGGCCTCCCTCACTAAATAAGGTATGTCTAATCCAAGAGGGACCTGAGACTCCCTGCTAAAGTTTGGAGGTAACATAATCAGTTATAAGGGCCCTCATAGGATTAACAACCAGTCGGTCAGATCCACTTGGAGAGGTAATCCTCCATAAATGTTGTGTTTTGTATGACCCCTATCTAATTCATGATACAAGAATAATAACCCCTGCAAGTAACCTATGAGAAACCTAAGTCAAGCAACTAATAAACCATTGTATAACCAATGCACACGAGAGTGGTCGTAAGTGTGGATCACCATATGGGTAGGGTAGCAAAGACCAAAACCTTGAAAGCATCACCTCTCACAGAGGTATGGATACTAGCAAGATCCCCAAATATGAATAAATCCACAGAAATATCTCTGACGCTAGGTGAGTATCTAGGGGTTATCTATTCAACTAACTTCATGCGACCTCATGATTAAATCTGGTGTGAGTAGAGCCTCCTAATATTACCAATTATACAATAGATTTCACACCTCCCTGTCTTAGACACATAAGTTGATTTAATTTCCTTGGAGAAGTTTACTCACAAAATCTTATTCCAGGGCACTAAATCTTAGGCTAGTTTGTACACCCCAAAAATAAAATCGTGACTAAATTTTTTAGTTTAAAGCATAAATTTTATTGGCCATGATTACTCAAAGAGGTATGTAACTGAAACTCATGGTGTTATGACTCCGCATGAAAATAAAAATAGATATGATGCAAAGCCTAATCTTAACTTTTCAGTGAATGATATGCTAAATAAAAGATGTGCAATCTTCAATTTTAACTCTGCAACTTATAAGTAAAATGAAATGTTTCGCTAAATGTTCTAAGCTAATGATAAAGGTTCAAAGACAAAAATACCAACCAATGCAAAAATGCCTATTTTTTGTATTTTCAATAAAAACAAAAATGTGTGGAATGATAAGCGACTTGATATATAACTTCTACTGTGTATAAAAGCAATCACTCGAGAAGAATACCAAGAAGCTAAGAAGACAACCCAACTACCAAGAACAAATAAAAAATGGAAAACAAAGAGAAAGATTCCGCCCAAAAGTTCAACTCCAAAAAGGTTTCCTGTCATCCCAGATAATCTCAACAGGTACCACAGAGACCTAAGAAGGCTCAGTTATCTTCAAAACCTACCCAACAATCAATAAACCAAACAAACAAGCAAGGGGGAAGTGGCATACGCTCCTGTTGAAGAGAAAAGGGCATATATACGCCTCTTGTAGTGGTACAACAAGCATATATACGCGACTATCAGGGGAAAAAGGGTGTATATCTTTTAAACCAAGGCTTGGCAAGGTGAAAAGGCTGAAAACTCAGACCTAGAGTGAATATACTCTATCCAACTGTGATACGACAAGAAATACAAAGGCAAAATAGCAACGTAAGAAGGAAAAATACTTCAACCTTTAGAAGGAAGATCTCTCCCCATCGTAGTCACCAATTCTGTTACAAGGGAAAAACTCTCTATGCCCAAGGGTAAACCACAACAGACAGGTATGACTGCTGAAATGAACTCGATTCCAACATGTGTTATATAAACTAATGTGCAATACGAGGAAGAAGCCTACCTCGATCCAATTGTTTGATGTCGTTTCACTGTTGAGCACTTTGACCCAAAGCCTTATACCTGCAAGAAGTTCTGAATGAACAAGCAATGCAAGTATATAGTGAAAATATATAAAATGAGTTAGCACATCAGATAGCACAATCCATTAATAAACATTACAAACATGCCCATGGATAATAATC
>SNQJ01S0021455.1:0-24456 GCA_010110895.2 Picea sitchensis | reverse complement strand
ACACTATGTTTAGACTTGAGGGACAAAGGGATGCAGACTCAATATGAAGTAATTTCTCCAGAGTAACTTTTCTCTCAAAGTTGAATGCTTTCTCCCTCTTTTTCCATAGCTCAAAATTGTTCTCTTATAGCCTCCAGAATGCAACTGAAGGGTCGATTCAGAATGTTTCCATTATATGGAAGGCCAAAGATCAGAGATCATTTCTCGTGACATGGAAACATGACCTCATTTTGTATTTTCTGGCACAAATCCCGATATACACGAGTTGTACTGGAGAAGAAAGCGTATACGCATCTCGCAAAGCAGTTAGGGAGCGTATATGTGGAAAAATATATGTTTTGGCTCTGGATTTATCAAAAAAGGGGTTGATAAGTCTGCATAGGAAAATGGAAAAAAAAACCTCTATGAAAGATAGCAATGGTGAGGCAAAGCTTGCTATAACACCTGTTGTAAGGCATTTAACTCATTGAGTTGACGCTCAATGAATTCCTCAGACAAATACCTCTCCCAAAACCTCTCCTTGAACAACTCCCATGACACATCTTCGATGGCCATGTTTAGTTGCCGCAGGAGTGTCTTCCACCATAGAAGAGTGCTCCCCTTCAAATGAAATATCGTCATGTGGAATTTCATGTTAGAGGTATAGTTGCGAAGTCAAAATCACATCGCCATGTTCTCCAACCATGCCTCGATGTCTGCACCATATATGGCACCCAAGAACTCAGGAAACATGACCTTATCAAGTTCTCAGTGAAATATACCAGTACCGGTTGGGGCGCACAGTGGACCCTTAGGGGGTACCAACACCCTGGCCTCATCTCTATTCAGATGACTAATCAAGCCCTCAGACATCCTCTAAAAGGACCTCATCAAACCAACCGCATCTCCCACAACTATATGTTTATGTTGAATGACTTGTTCTTCTCCTTGGGGGTTAGACCCCTCTGGCATTGATGCTATTGGAGGCATCATTCCTCCTCCCCGAGCACCACATCATTTGCCTTTGCGACATCCTCTAATTATGATTACCAGCACAAATACATTTTAAATTAATTAGTGATAAATTATTATTCAAGTGTTTATAGAGTGGAAGGTGCAATCATCCCCTGTTGCAGGGTTGAAACCGCTTTGATACCATATTTAACGACCCCACCATTACGACAACAGAATAGACATACAACATGTAAAAAAAAAAAATTGTGTTAGGAAATCTACCTCACAATTAATAACATCTTTGACACATCATCCAATATATTAATCAAACAATAATAACACAATATCAATAATTCACGACATAAATATGAAACATTATTTCCATGAATAACGATACACATCTTGATGCATTATCACCATAAATAACATCCCATAATCATTGCATTAATATAATAAATGATGACACATAAACAATACGAATCATAAAGTGCTCAACTCCTCTCGTCAGGATAATCATCAGATAACACCATGATAACATGAGATAACATAACGATAACTTAAGTATCATAAAGATAATCATAAAATGACATAAGATACTACCCTCCCAACCTACCCTGCAAGGTTAGGACCTCCAAGACACATAAGGAGCGCTCAAGACTAGGTTCCAATTACTTTTAATCATTTAAGGTTTCAAGGCTGGCGAATGTTCTAAGGAACGAGGAGGTGTCTACATCCCATTAACACAATCAAGACCAAACTAACTATGCTAAATCAACAACATCAATGATAAATAATTTCATAAATCCATCAATCCTAAACCACAATTAGCGCGAGTAATCATTTGCATGACACATCATAGACCATATTAAATCGAAGGAGGAAAAACATTATCAGTTAAATTCAAAAAGAAAATCCCAAACGCAAAATTCCATCATCTGTCATAATAAAATTTTCATCTATTGCAAAAATACTAATATGTAAAACCATACCATACATTATAATTTAGTGCGGGCATTGATTCTAAATCCTCAACTAGTCATACATCACACCATTGAACTACGCACGAGGATTCTATTCAATTAATCCATCATTTACACATCAATGATTCAAGATGCAAGAGACTTCAATTATATTTCACAAGGCACAAGAGAATACCATTAAGAATCAATCGTACTTCAATAATATTAAAGGTGAATTAATAACCAATTTCTAATCCAATCAGGCAACATCAATAATCAAGGTGTAATAGAAAACTAGTTATTAATCCCTCAGGTGATAACAATTTAATGGCACCCTTAATATGTGTTAAATCAACAGACATTAAAATATAAATTATTTCATGCAAGATATCTAATGTCTACAAAAATCACCCCTTTCAATGTAATTTTTTGCACGCAAGAGGTCTAACGTCCACAAAATCATTTACTTACATTATATTTAAGGTACATGAGTAGATTAATTATCAAATTAATCATGCATCCCCATGATTTCAAGGCGCCATGGGATCCACCAATTTATCTTCAAAGAAACCTTTTAAAAACTCCTATGTCTTGTCTTAAGGGTGATTTATTTGATTAAGAAAAATATCTAACATCACCTTAGTCTTCTATCACTTCTCCATAATGTTATCACATGAAGTTGTCAAGGGTCGTATGTGTTTGTTTTTCATACCTAAGTCTATACCCTTACCTCATATCTATCTCTCTCTTCTACACCACCAAGTCGTAGAATATTTCCCTATGACTGATAACGTCTTTTTACCCCTTTGTTGATGACCTGGTTTCCCTTGGTGTCTTGCTTGACCGAGTCCCTGCACAAATATTTTCTATTTTTCTCAAAGAAGGACAAGCACTCATCATCATTTTGTCTCGAATTACTGGTCATTTTGTTTCCTTGACCCACATCAAGTCATCCAAGTTCTTGTTTACATCAAGAAGTAGCCATGGGCACAAGGTGCATCACTCAAAGCAATCTATTGCAGGCTCTAAGCAAGCAAGGATGCAGGTTCATTTTCAACAATGGAGATCGCAGAAGAATTTCTTATCAATGACTCTCGGTCTTTCAGAATGCCAAAGTTGTGCAAGGTTTAAAGACCAGGTGGAAGCCCCAAAGTCATAGATCAAGTGACATGTGTCATTCCATATCAAATGGTCATGATTTACTTCAGGAATTTGGGCTTCGGGAGTTTYGGCTTTCCTACCCCCGATTTCCTCCGAAGTGCTTTTTCTCGAAGTCACATATCAAGCACTACACGTCCTTTCTAATCGAACAATCATGATTTAATTYGAGAGCTCAGGCTTCGGGAGTTTCGACTTCCCTACTCCCGATTTCCTCCTATGTGTTTTTTATCGAAGTCAYAGATCAAGCTCCATGTGTCCTTCCTAATCAGACGATCATGATTTACTTCAGGAATCCGAACTTCGGGAGTTTTAGCTCCTCGCTCCGATTTTCATCCAGAGTGTTTTCTCCCGAAGTTAACAGATCTCTATCGCATGTCCTTCCCAGATCAACAATACTTGTTCACTTTGGAGCTCCATCTCTACATTCATACCGTCTCTGAGCCCTTAAGTGCCAAAGTACATGGCAATCATCAGTTCAGATATGTGGCGCTCTCTTCAGTCATGACATCTCGCATCCATCTAGTGATTACATGTGTCACTCAGTACATCCACATTTGGGCATATCATTCCCTTGTTTCCAAGTGACACATGTCACCTCTCTTTTCATGACATGTCAGCATAGTGACGTCAAACCACCACATCAAATCATCCTCCGGGAAGTCTTCTTGTTTAGTGCCAAAAGTAGCACTATCTCCGATAACATTTAGAATGAACCTAAAGTTGGTAGGAGGATTAACTTTAGCGATGGCACTAAATTTAGTAAGTTCTCCCAGATCACAAATCGTGATCATATCAACGACCATGGTTCATTCCAGGGATGTAACATGCTCGAACGATAAAATTATTGAGCGGTCCCACAATTAAAATCATGGTATAGAGAAATAGATACGTGGTGGAAGGTGGTGGATTACGGGCTCAAAAGAGGTGTGAATCTAAACCTCCTTTGATGGCCTTGCAATCACGTTCTCATCTAGCATCAAATCCGAAAGCAGCGCGTGGAAACCCCCCAAGCATTAAGCCTCATCCCAGTCCCGATGAAGGATCACTTAATGAAAAAGGAGTGGTGGTTGAAACTTCGATTCACTCCATAAATAGAAGGCATGTAAGGTCTGGCCATGGAGACAGAACTGTCATCCCGAGGTGCCCCTATGGATGATTTTTCTTATAGGCCTATGATGATATGAGCTCGCGTCTGATAGAAGGATGCACACACATTCTAATAGAAGGAGATGTAGATGAAAGGCTTTGAATCAAATGGCCACATCAGACCCCCGATAGTTGTGGACTAATCTGAGTATAAATAGATTAGTTCAATATTTTGTTAAGGTCATCAACTGGTTGAGTAGAGCTCCCTACTGTGTAATTTTTTATGTCAGAACTATTCTCTGGTTATGTATCAAACTTGAGACTTTCTCATTAATAGAAGTCATCTTCTTTCATCTCTTTGATCAAACTATGCTAAAACTCTCAAGCATGGAGGATCCAGTCGAGGGTTGTAGTTTTATTGTAATGTAGGTTTGATTACAGTAGTGTTGTGACCAGTTTTAGTTAGCTTCCTTGTTACCTTATTTTCCCTTATGCTGAAAGGCTAGGGCATGGAGGATCCAGTCGATTTGTTGTAGTTGCATGATAATGTAGGTTTGATTATTATGTTTCTATGACATATTTCAGTGTCTGAAAGTTGAGTTCAAGAGTGTTGTTGAGCCTGAGTGTTTCTTCACCAAGATGCTTGAAAGTTGTATTCCCATAGCGATCTTGTTCACCTATCTCGCTAAGTCTTCCTTCTTCTCACACTTAAACTCAAATCACTGACTAAAGTTAATGATAACATCACTTCCCTGTGCATTCCTTGACCATTTTCTGTGTTAAAATCATTCTTGTACTGATTTTTATCATTTTGACCTCCACTCATAAAACCAACATCCACCAAACATTTTGATGGGTACTAGGCTTATCCTCTTGTAGTTAAAATTTACTAACACATACATTAGCACTGAGGGTGACTCTCAATGCTAACACATACATTAATATAATTAAGTTCCGTTGTAAAATTTACTCTCTCAAGTATAATGATATTTACAAAAAAAGATAGTTGTGAAAATAATTACATTGAATGCTTGATGGTGACACATTTTTCGGTAACTTTATTAACTCAATGACATGAAATTTAAGTTGAAATTAGGGACTGGAATCTATCAAATATAGAAAATCAAAATGGTTGAATTGCAATAAAAATTATAAGCAGTGCTAACTTCATAAAAAAATATGAACCACGATTGGATAATCCAAAATACAATTTAAGAAATATATTAACCCCATTAAAAAATCATCAAATTTGAGGATGAAAATAATCAAGATCAATGTCTTCTGCAAAATGGAAGCACAACCCCCCCTTCCCAACTCAACAGTCGTTGGGGTAATTCGTGAGGTAACTCAAACATATGGAAATCACAGCTAAGGGAAATTGCAGCTGTGGTAGTTTTGTTGAGGTAAGAAAAGTAAATCGCGAAGGTGAGAGAAAGTTATCTACCGAGGGAGACAAGGATTTTGTTGGGCGAATTCGGAGCATGAAAATGTTGTGTGCAATCACCAAATTGCATAGGTTGAGGATGTTAAATGTTGAGTGAGCCAAGGAATTCGCTGGGAGAATTTTGAGCACGAAATTGCTGTCTGAAAACACCAAATTGCAGAGGTGAATAAGAAAAATTTTCACGGAGGAAGATTTTCGGTGTCAACGCAGAGAAATGAAGGAATACACACAGAGAATTGTTTGTAAAGTTTGATGAGTAAAGATTTTAAATTCTCCTCAGTATACCAGTAAGTAATCGCAGAGAAATGATGGTGATATCCGCGACACTAATCAAGGAAACGCTCGAGAATTTAAAATGAAAAGGCTGAGTGAAAATACGCAAAAACGTGGAGAATTCAAGGGTTAATTTCATGTATAGAGCCAAGAATTCGCTAGGCAAGTAAACGAACTTGTTGAGTTTAAAAGACCCAAAACAAAATTACAGAAAATTGAAGGTTCTATCCGCTGCACACAATATGGATACGCTGGGAATCTTAACCGAAATGGCTGGGTGAAAAACGAAAAAGGGGCAATGCCTTAATAATTATGAATGTTGCATGAAACAAGTAAAAATTCTAGGTGAAATTCAAGATGAATTATTGAGAGGAAACTAAGTAAATTCCCAAATTCTCCTGGTAAAAATGTAGAGAGGTGAGGTAAAAAGCATGGAATCTAGTGGAGTAAAACACCGGGGATCTCTTGGTAAAAATGCAGAGATAAATTGTTTTTGTCGTGAAATTTAAAAGCTAAAAGATATGTAAAAATGCAGAGGTTATTTGACAAGATGGGAAAAATTCCCATAGTGAATAATCCATGACCATGAGCCTACGATTTTACAGTTCGAAGAAAATATAATGTTGGGATTAGAGCTAAATTTTACTGGATGGGGGTCCCTTAAAAGAAGCAGATGTAACCGATGTTCACATCTTGGTCTTCGCGAGGGACAAGGAAAAACTAATCAATAAGCCAAGAAGAAAACACAAGGCTGGGAGAATTTCTCATGGAGAATGAATACAAGACAAAATCACCGCATCTACAAGATTAAATCGAAGCTCCATAGAAATTAAAAACCTGAATAAAATTGCTCAGAATAAATACATAATAGAATTGAACTACATTTAATTTTAATCAATAAGCCAAGAAGAAAACACAAGGCTGGGAGAATTTCTCATGGAGAACGAATACAAGACAAAATCACCACATCTACAAGATTAAATCGAAGCTCCATAAAAATTAAAAACCTGAATAAAATTGCTCAGAATGAATACATAATAGAATTGAACTACATTTAATTTGAAACTTGATGAGATCAACCATAGTTTAGGACTACCGTAACCGAAGGCAAAGAATCTGATGTTGATATTTGGCACTTACGCTCCCTCTTGTCTCTTTATTTCTAACCATGAAGACCTCATCGATACCTCCCATCCAATGCTAGGGGTACTCTTATTCCCCCTTATCCCCTCGAGCCAGAAAAGGGCCACACACACAAAACTAAAGAAAAATATAGCTCCCTTATCACCTCTCAAGGTCGATATACCACTCTATTTTTGAGTTGGGTATCCCAACTCCCACAAGAAAAATCATTCAAAGAAATTATGGCAACATAACCTTACGAACATTAGTCGTGATCCATTCATTTTCTCCTCGATTACTTTTATATATTTCTTCTTAGTGACCACCTTCCAATTTCACATTAATTCTTTTTATTAAAATTAATTAGTAAATACTCTCCCCCATACACTTATCACTTGATCTCTTAGTTGCACCATAAATTCATTTATTTAATTTAATTAAACGTAAATTTCCCTCACCCATCCTAAAAGCGCTCCTAAAAATGCTCCTTGTTGCCCCTTTATTCCCTCTATTTCCTTTTAATGACTGATTCCCTTCTAAAACTTAGTTGTGTTTTACTTCAGAAATTTCTTTAGTTAGACTAGACTAGATTCCTTTCTATGTTTCCACATTACTTTTTGCATTCATTTCACCTTTTTTTCTAAGTTCCAAGTTATCATGTCTTGCACATAATAATTAATTCTTAGATAAATTATTTTTCTTTTAAATTCTTAACTTGATGTTTTTTCATCCCCCTTTTATTAATTGATTAATTAGTTTTTAGTCTTCTTACCCTATTTAGACCTAGGATTTAATTTCAACTAGGCTTAGCATATTTTTAAGGAATTTTATAATTAATAAAATTTACTCATACACCATTTATTTTAAGGTTGACCACATCAAAATAAATATTGTTTTCTAGGAACCTAGGTTCATTGACTCATCTTTGTTAAAAATCACGACGCTCCCTTCAAGATGCACTATGTGCTTCAAGGTGACACTCACCTTTATTCATGTTTTATTTATGCGACGTGCCCTTCAAGATGCACTACGTGCTCCAAGGGTGCCACTCGCTCTTGACTAATTTTGGTAGAATTACAACCCTTGGAGTCAATACCTCATCATGCGACCTTGTCATAGACTAAGGGCCTCTAAGGAATAAAGGCCCTACTTTATTGCGTGCCCCTTAGAATCTCCATGAGGGACTATCTCAGTATTCCCTCATGACATCGTGGATCTCTCAAACTATGTAATCATTAACCTACAATTCCATCCACGACGAGAGCACCAGTAGGTTGTGGCAGGGATGCTACCACACCTCTCTCTCAATATCTCAGGTTGTTGTGCAGGGCCCCTTTAATCCTTATGTGAGTCTAATTAGAAATCAATCGTCAGCCTAAATCCATCATGAAACACTACCAATGATCCATAACCACATCATAATATACCTACTCATATGTGATAATGCAAAAATAGAAATATCCCACAATATACAGTCCACTCCCTGACTCGATCTGGAGTCCAAGGAGGTCCATAGATTCCATCGGCATCCTCAGTCTATCAAGTGTCCTACACACTAAGGAGAAATCAGTCAATAGCACCTATCAATACATATATAATAAAATAACATAACATCATAATCCATAAGCATCATTATCGGAATACATAAGTGAAACAAACAACCATATACTAAACCAAATCACTTGCGCGCAAGTGTCCTCAATAATAAGTCATATCATGTGCACGTAAGAGAAGGATGTTATAGTTTACAACAAATTAATAGTAAATTTTTTCTTTTTTAGACAAAGATAAAAACATATCAATATTTAGAAGGATGATAAAATAACACATAATAATATATATGGACATTTATCACATATTTTATTCATTATTTTTTATGGATAAAAGTTATATTAATGTAAAAAGACATAAACTCTTTTGTTTTTTGACATTTTTTAATGTGTAAAACAAGATTATTACAAAGAGACAAACCAACAAACCATAAAATTAGATCTCTTGTAGTTGGTTTGGACTCTCAATGGACCTACACTACCACATGCATTCAAGTAAATATTACTATTATTAGGTAGGAGCGACTATTGTTGGAGGAAAACATTATTTGTTTGAAAAAGGAAGAATTATTATTTGTGATGAAAGGGAGGATTAATGTTTCTCACATCTACAAAATACTAATGATGGAAGTACTAACAATAACTAACCATTGTCATCCATTTTCAGTCATGACTAGAGTCATATTGAACCAAATTCAACCATGTTGAAAAATAGTCAACATAGCCATCCATAGTCAACAACAATCAAACATGATCAACCATGGTCAACAATAGTTAACCATAGTTACCATGTCCAACCAAAGTCAATCAAACTCAATGTCACATAACCATTAATGAATGTTAAATGAACATAACCATTAAGGAATGTAGCAATTTTACATAGGTTAAGAAATATTAATGTCACAATCTAACATAACCCTTGATGGTGATTTTGACATGGAATAACCTTAATGAACATTCAATTATGGCATATACATTGAGGAATGTAGAAATTTGAAATAATTCAATGAAGTTCAATGTCATAATGTAACATAACCATTAAGTAACATCACAATCCAACATAAACATTGACGAACATTGCAATGCAACATAGCAATTTAACATAAATCAATGAATACCAAGACCAATATTGTAATATGACATAACCATTAAGGAATATCGCAACTCAACATAAACCTTGAGGAACATCACAATGTAACATAACCCTTGATTAACATTGTAATGTGACATAACCCTTGAGAAACATAGTACGCAGACATAAGTCAACCAATATGAACATTGAAATAAGATATGGAAATACTATATACCTCTAAGTGTCAGAATGTGTGATCCAGTCGGATATTGGTGGCCACACACCTTTTCCAACTGACTCAAAACAATTTTCTGACAATTTTGGTAATTTACTATTTTTAGCATTTTTTAACTTACGGGGCCATTTTGAGGGCCTAAATGAAGGATTTTAGGGATCAAGCTTCTCAATCATAGCCAGAGGCTTTGATTTATCCCACAAAATGAATCTCCTCGATGGTGCCTTTAAATGATCCATTGTGCACCCCAAATGAAGATCATATGTCAAAGTTACACCCCGAGGAAGTTGATACACCAAACTACCCAAAACAGGGTCCACAAAATTATTGGGTTTTCATCTTTCGGGGTTAGGGTTTTGGATTTTATTTATGATAGAAATGTCTTTGGAGCCTCATTGTAAAATCATCTTCTTACAAATGTGTGTAGCGGACACATCTCTTCTCAAAGATAAGTTGTCACCATTCTAGTGAGTCTTTCACTCTATATTTTTACAGTCTTTGTACATTTTATCTCATTAATAGAAAATTGTGTATTATTATATCTCTGTGTTTATGGTTGCATCTCTGATACATTTTTTTTATGTTATTGGATATCCAAGATATCTCTGTACATTTGTTTATTATATATTTTCTCTCATTTCGTGACAAAAATAATCTGGATCAGTGGTATCAGAGCATGATGCTCTTCATCATTTTTTAGTGCATGTCCATGATGAGGTCTGAGTCTATAAAGTTAGGTATCAATATTGTGTCTCTTGAAGACAATCACTCTCGCACGTCCAAGAAACCCTCCATGGTGGAAGAAAAGAAAAATGATAGAGTAGACAATTTTCTTAATCTGTTTCTTAAGCAAGCTCTCACGCGACAGAATGACAACATGATGGAGAATTTTTCCCACATCCTTCAACGCATGTCGATAAAAATAGGTGCTTCGTCATCAAGAGGCCACTTTGAAAGTACCTAGCATTTCAAGGTACAAGTTAACTTTGATATTCCCATATTTGAAGGACAGATACAAACATATGCCTTAGAAAAATGGTTAAATCTGCTAGAAGGTTATTTCTTTGTTCATAATTTAGTCGATAGGGAAAATATCACTTTCACACTCCATAAGGCTCTCCCCCATGTCAAACATTGGTGGGAAACTTACTTCAAGAAAATTTCCACAGAGGACTCTGGAATATATGGGGTCAAGCCCACTTGGGATTTTCTTCTGGATGTGGTAAAGGAGCGCTTGTTACACATCAAATTTACTCATTATGATGGTGACCTAGTGTCACCATTACCGATGTCGCAAGTGTTGCATTTTGGCCGCAAGTGTCACAAAATCATACTATCATATTTCCTATTTCATGTCATGGACAACATTATCAAGAATGCTAAAAATACACCTCAAAAGACTGGTTTTGAAGAGGAGAAATCATTTGATAGAGAGTACAAGTCTTTTTCCATGGAAGCAACCACTCAAAAATCAATTTTGTAAGCAAGTGCTTCCCTATACACTGTTAGGGAGTGCCAACACTCTGTACCCTCTTTCGGGGGAGCTCTGCAATGCTCTCTGCCCCATTCTGAGGGAGCACTGGCATTTTTTGAGAGAATTTTGTACTATTAAGGAAAATCAGAGAACAATCCCCTCATATTTGGAGTTGGTTGGATTCAAATATGAGGTCAAGGCTTGATCTTAAGGAAGATCTACAATTGATGGAGAAGAATCCTCAACTTATCCAAAGAATATCTTAAGTGGTTAGGCCTATCCAAGCCTATATAAGGAGGCCTCCTCATGGTGAAAGAGAGAGATGTTAAAGGCATCAAACTTATGATCTCATAAGGGATATTTATCATTGAATCGTCATCATTTTGTGTGGATTATTTGAGAAAAGGGTTGGACAAGGAGAGTTGGGAGAGGTTGTTTCACCTTCATCAAAGGTCTGTAAGTATTATTTGTTGTTCTCACTAATATACATATGTTCTTGACCTGTTTCTTTCAAGGTTGTGTTTGTTCTACATGAATTTGTATCTATTAGATAGATCTAGTTTCAAGCTAATCTTAGTAGAATAGGAAGTTTGTTCTGTCTTTGCTTGTTTTGCAGGACTTATCGAGGAGCTTGGGGAGCAAAGCTCAACTTGGGTTGTGCGAGGACGACCATCATTTAAAAGGTACTCCTTTATTCCTCTTCTCTATACTTTATTTTAACTAGATTTAAAAGGGTGTCAATGACCAACATTAGCACTCTTTTTGTCTTGGTCTTAGCAGTCTAGAACCCAAGAGGGGATCCACTTGTCTGCAAGGGGATTCTCCTGTAACAGAAATTGGCAAATCCACCAGGGATGAATCCTATTTGTATTTAATTTGTTTGTACCTTCCATTTTCCCACCTTTCATATCATGTTTATTGTTTATTCATCATCCATTAGCCTTCTCCTACTTTGACTAGCAATTTCACCAATGTTTGTGCATTTTGGGTGAGTTTTTCTTCTTTGTTTTGACTGGTTTTTGAATTTCTGGGTGGCTCAATGCCCCCCTATAGGCCATAATAGAGTGTCAGCACTCCCCTAAAATGTCTTAGGGATCATTGCAATGTTGTATGCACCCTTCTAGGGGAGCGCAAGTCTCTTTTTTGAGAGTTTTTGCCTTCTTCTGCTCAGTTTTTTGTAGCCTTCTTGTAGAGATATTTACCCAGAGTTTGTGGTTTGTTTGTGAAGTTGTTTGGATTGGTTTTTGATGTTTTTTTATTCTTATCACTCCCTATTTTCTTGCTTGGATCTTGAAACCTTTTTTAGAAATGTGGAATTTCCTTTTCTAGTTGTTTTTTTGACAAGACAATTTTGAGTGATTTCTCTTTCTCCCTATCATTTCTTGGATTATTCTCTACACTTTATTTTATTTCTTGAATGATTGATTTGTTGTAGAATCCTTGATGGTTGTATTACTTGTTAGAACAAGTTTCTACTTGTTTTCTTTCGTACCTCACTGCCTTGAGTGCATGCTTTGTTTGTAGCCCTTTTGTTTCATGTTTTTTGCATCTGCATAAGACTCTTTCTCCTCATTGAAAGTAGTGGAGAATTGAAGGTTTTGTATTTAATTTTTGTATACGTCATAATCAAGCAAAGAAGATAAATGCATTTTTTATTTTGGGTAGTGAAACTAGCTTGCATTTGAAGTAGCGAGACTGCATGTTTTTTGTCATTTTCGGACATTGTGCATATGGAATGATGAATGTTTTATCCTTCTCGTAGCATATCTTTCATCGAAATGAAAAGGTTTCATATTCATCTCTTTGCATAACTTTTGAGTCTGTCAAAACACCATATTTTGCACACCATTTTCCTTTTGAGTAACAACTACCTTAAAAATCAAGCGCTAAACTAAAATTGATTAGACCTTTTTACATTTTTTGGTATCAAACCTGCATTAGATTATTGTATGGATTTGGAATAGGTGGGAAAGATAACTTTCGAAAGTTGCAAACAAACATAGAATCTTTCATTAGGGAGCGGTGAAATCCAATTTCTACTTTTTGTCCTGGGAAGCCCTTCTCACACAAGGGTCAAACCTGAGGTCACATTAAGACTAGCAGAGTTACTCAACCTTCTTTGTTGGTATTGGTGTAAATATTGCATATATTATGGGGGTCACTTAAAGGTATACCCATAATGATGAGTGGAATCCTTTCATGTTGATTTTGGGCTAGATACCCTGCCCTTGCACGTGGATCAGACTGTCGATTGTTTCCCAGGCATCACTATTGTAGTTGGTAACCTTATTGGCCTATATCTGTAGGGTCTTTACACAAGGTGACTATGGAGGGGGAAGTCTTCACGATACCTAGAATCGACGTTGGCCAAACACACTTGGGCTCCTTGGAGGGTATACCCATGATTATGTGTGGGAGCTTGCACCAAGGCATAAGTCTGTTAACCAGGTTGTCAATGTAACTTTTCCACCCACTCTATCTCAACCCATTCTTACTTTGTTCTTGCGATGTTGGATTTCATCACTGACTAGTGTGCTCATTGTGAGAAGGTTTTGTTTGCTTGTTTTTTTACTAGATTTTTAGTGTGTGTTGTTTTTTCTCCCTAGCAGAATCTAGGTTGGATATTTATTTTTTATGGCATCAATTCCTGGAATGACCAATGATGGAACCCCTTTTCCAGGGGGAACCTTTGTTTTTCCTTCATATGGAAACATTGATCATCCTTACATCACTACTTTGAGCCTTCTAGGTCTCACAATTGGGTTACCGATATGGTTTTTTTCCACTCCGGTGATCTCGGATGCAAGTGCTTCAGATGTAAGAACACCACCCACACATCAAACCCATGTCAACCTTTCTCCTTCTTCGCTCTTAAAGTCTCCTTACATTTCTCCTTATTTGCCTAGTGAAAGCTCTAAATCGAGTAGCCAGGTTGATAAGAAGAAGAAGAAACGAAAAGAGAAGAAGAAGAATCAGAAAGGGACCAAGCCTCCAACTACATCAAATGTTGGATCCAAGCAACCAACTACTATTGGGAGTGTTAATGAGGTCAATAAGATTAAAACAAATAATATGAAACCCAAATTCCCTTGCAGTCTTTGTAAGGGTGACCACTATCTGAGGGATTTCCCTGGTATTCCCAAGGTCTTAGAAATGTGGTCCTCCATGTCATCGGGCCCTGATTGACATGCTGGTGACACCCTAACAACTAGTGACATTAAGGTTGGTAAGAAGAAGACAACTGTCAAATTTCCCTTATTTTTATGCAAAGGTGATCATTACTCTCACCTTTTTCCTCGTACGAACGAGGCTTCTTCTCTTTTGGAAAAGCTTCAAATTCCAACTGGTTATCCTAAGATTTCCCCCAATCCATCGTTAGTTGATAGAATGGTCAATCTGGTTCCATCCCTGGTCAGTCTGGTTGATTAGGTGGTCAATCTAGTTTCATCCACAGTTGAACCACTATCCAAAGTAGTTGATCCAGTTCCGTCATTGATTGGCCCCACTTTTCATCTGAAAAGTGAAACCTAAGTGATTAATATAGTCATGTCATTGGTCAGTCCCACCCTTCATCTGAAGAGTGCCAACGTGGTCAATGCCACTCCTCCTCTGATGAGTGACAAAGTGGTTTCTCCAGTCCCTTCATCGGTCAGTCTGGTTGATCATCTCGTCAACCTGGTTACATCCTTGGTTGAACTAGTTGACAAAGTGGTTGATCCGATCCCATCTTTAGTCGATCTTACTCTCCCGTTAGAGAGTGAAACCCAAGTGGTCAATATGTTTCCACCTGTCAACCCCATTCTCCCCTTGAAGAATGAAACCCAAGTGGTCGATTTGATGCTGTTATCAATCGATCCTACTCTCTCTCTAGAGAGTAAACTCGATACTGCCCATGTTTTTCTCGTTGATACAAAATCTACCATACTGGGGGGCATTCTTCCTTCTACCACGAAACCCCCTCCAAGTAATGATTCCATAGTATTTGGGCATTCATCCTTCTCCAAGTAACCTCGTCTTCCCTCTCACATACCTTTCAAGATTACAGTACAGGTTTTTGGTCGTGTTGTTCCGTAGACACTGATAGACGAAGGTTCATTCGTTAGTATTTTGTCCTTTATTTCTTGGAAGGATTTGGGTTATCCTTAGATTGTGTCGGTCACCCAGACTCTGTTTTCTTTTAGCAAAAGAAACAGTCACCCTTTAGCGATCCTTCCTTAGTTTTCCATAACTTTGGGAGAAAAAACTGTCTTTATTAATGTTATGGTAGTCTAGGACCCCTTGGATTTTAATTTACTCCTTGGGAGAGATTATGTCTATGCCACGAAAGCTATTGTGTCCACTCTTTTTCGTGTGATATATTTCCCGCACGATGGAAGAATGGTGATTATGGATCAATTTTCGTTCGTTGGCCCTTACTTGACCATCAACCCAACGACCTCCCTAACCGGGTCTTATATGCAATGAGTGTCACCCCTGCAACAGGTCAATTATGTGGCGTTATCTCCCATGACTTTAGCTACTGATGAAGATGACTTAGATATGGTAGTTGACTTGGTTATCTCTACGTTTGCGCTATTGGATCTTGATCGCCTAACTCCTATCATGGTCCTCGACATGTGTTCCTTCCATAGCATTGTTCTTCCATCTAGTGAAGATCTCTTCAAAACCATGATTTATTTTTGTCCCTTGACATGGTGTCCTTCCAGAGCATTATCCTCTTGGAAGCCATGATTAAGAAGCAGCTACAATCATCATTTCTCTTCTCTATGGAAAGCTCATTAAAAAATGAAATAGAGGCTACAAGCATAGTTTTCCTCTCTGTAACAAGCTCGTTAAAAAAATAAATAGAAATCTGGGGATTGAACATGGAGCCTTGAGCATAGTTCTTTTCTTGTGTCAAGCTCATTCAAAAATGAAATAGTCACCTCTCCCGTTAGGTCGAGTCTTTCGCTGGATCTCGTAGATGTCGAGTCGAGTCTTTCATTAGGTATCGTATTTGAACCTTCATTCCATCCACCTGTACCATTTTTCTCCATCTAGAAGAGAAATTGGTGACCAACTCAAAGTCGATGAATAAATTGAATCTTGGGGGGTATGTCTCCAGCCTTTGATGATCATTATGGATTTAAGCCACTAGCGTTCAAGATGGGGGTAGAGTACTGAGCTTAGTCTTTGTTCTTTCTCACACTCGTAAATACATGAGAATGTAACCGAGTATACATTTATCACTTTTTCGGGCTCCCATGGATATATGAAAAAGGAACCCCCTGGAGTCTTCTTTAAGTTCTTTTCAGACTCTTTAAACATGAAAAGATTGTTGAGTGATCTTGCTGCCTTTCATACTCACTAAAAGGTTTGAAAGGGCATCTTTAGAGTGGTATTTTATATCTTTTTTAGCCTCGCAAGACTAAAATTATGAAAAAGGACAACCTTGGAGACATCTTTAAGTTCTTTTCAAACTCTCTATACATGAAAAATCATCGAGTTTACCTTCCTTGGACTCGTTAAACAATCATACGTTGAAGGGCCCATACAGGACAAAACCCTTACTTCTTCTATTTCATTAAATAAAGAAAGAGGGACTTACCCAAGGTGAGTTATATAGAGCATGTGTTACCCTCCTCAAGCTCTTTAAATAAAAAAGAGGTACTTGTCTATCTGGATGGGGGAAAAATTGAAAGAAGCAAGACAAACAGTTTTTGAAAACATTACTAGTAACTTTTACAGGCTCCCTTGAACATGACACTCTGACTTTGCATGCATTTTAATCCGTTGTACCTTTGCACAGAACCAATCCTATGAGTTTTCTTACTACTATCACCTAACAAAAGTCACTGTATCCATTTCATCGTCATGTTTTGGTCCATGACATGTTTATGCTATTGTGCCTTAGTGTTCAAGGGAATTATCTGCCTCGAGAGTCAACCATCACAAATTTCTTGTTTCAATACCCATGTCAGTCCATGTTCATTTGATCCACCAATTACATCTTTATGTCAGTTTCATGTCATTGATGGGGGAATACATCAAGGCCCTCCTTCGATGAGTCTTTTCATGTCGACTTCAACACATTATCCAGGAACTAGACTTAGAAACCAGTTAGTACCTTGGGACCTTCATGCCTCAATGACATGCCTCCTCATGTCCGATAGTGGGTTTACATCATTGAACTTTGATCTGATGATTCCATGGATGTTCGACTTCATCTCATCCATTCACATTCATTGGAATGTACTAGAGTACCTTGGGAGTCATTGACATCAATGGTGATTTCCCTCGCGCTTGTTAATGATTTACCTCATTGACCAGTAATCAAGTGGGTTTTGTCATATTTGACATCAGGACATCTATTCACATGGTTAGATTCATACTACATTAGGATCGGTAAGAAAACCCTGGGTTGATTCATCACTCTTATATGTACTTTTCCTAGGTTGTGACAGAGTTTCTTTTGAACATTGACACATATACTTTCACATAGAACCACTTTGTATTGGTCGTGGATATGTCTTATCATTTCGTAGATACACTCTGTATTCATTGTGGCTATGATAAATTCAGGTCATAGGAGTATAAATCCACATTGTATATTCAGTGGCTATACCTTTTTGTCAATATAATTATGGATCTACAATGTATTTTATGGCGGCCATACCTTGAAAGTCTTTATCATTCAAGCATAGGTATTCCTTCCTTGGGTTTGAAACATGTCATAATATTTTTTTGATGGTTGTGTGGATATTCTTCCAGGTTCTCTAAGTCCATACCCTTGCTCGAAAAGTCTACAAAGTACTTCAATCATCAGTTCCTGTCTTCGAACTTCGCACTTTGGGGGGTAATTTATTACACATCAAAATTACTCATTATGATGGTGACCTGGTGTCATCATTACCAATGTTGCAAGTGTTGCAAAATCATACTTTCATCTTGCCTATGTCGTGTCTCGGATGACATTACCAAGAACACTCAAAAGACACCTAAAAATATTGGTTTTGAAGAGGATAAATCATTTGAAAGAGAATACAAGTATTTTTCCATGGAAACAATGACTCAAAAATCAATTTTGGAATGCAACGCTCCCCTATACAATGTCAGGGAGTGTCAGTGCTTTGTACCCTCTTTTGGGGGAGCGTTTCAATGCTCTATTCCCCATTCTTAGGGAGAATTGGCATTTTTTGAGTGAATTTTGGATTGTTGAGGAAAATCAGGGAAGAATCCCCTCATATCGGGGGTTGGTTGGATTCGGATCTGAGGTCAAGGCTCAATCTTAGGGAATATCTAGAACTGAATGAGAAGAATCCTCAACTTATCCCAAGAATCTCTTAAGTGGTTAGGAATATCCAAGCCTATATAAGGAGGCCTCCTCATGGTGAAAGAGAGAGACATTAAAGGCATCAAAATTACGATCTCATAAGGGAGATTTATCATAGAAGCATCATCATTTTGTGTGGATTATTTGAGCAAAGGGTTGGACAAGGAGAGTTGGAAGAGGTTGTTTCACCTTCATCAAAGGTCTGTAAGTATTCTCTATTGTTATCATTAATATACATATGTGCTTGGCCTATTTATTTCTAGGGTGTGTTTGTTCTACATGAACTTGTCTCTATTAGATAGATCTGGTTTCAAGCTAATCTTAGTAGAATAGGAAGTTTATTTTGTCTTTGTTTGTTTTGCAGGACTTATCGAGGAGCTTGGGGATCAAAGCTCATCTCAGGCTGTGTGAGGAAGAACATAATTTAAAAGGTACTCCTTTATTAATATTCTCTATAATTTAGTTTAATTATATTTAAAAGGATGTTAGTGACCAACGTTAGCACTCTTTCTGTGTTGGTCTTAGGAGTCTAGAGCACAAGAGGGCATCCACTTGTCCGCAGGGGGATTATCCTGTAACATAAATTGGTGAATCCACTAGGGGTGAATCATATTTATATTCCCTTGGTTTTTCCGTTCCCTTTTCCCACCTTTCATATCACTTTTACTACTTATTCATCATCCATTAGCCTTCTCCTACCTTCACTAGCAAATTTACCAATTTGTGTGCATTATGGGTGAGTTTTTCTTCTTTTTTTTTTACTGTTTTTTGAATTTATGAGTGGCTCAACACCCCTCTGTAGGACATACCATAGCTCCAGCGCTCCCCTACAGTGTCTTAGGGAGCGTTGCAACACTCTTTTCACCCTTCTGGGGGAGCGCTAGTCTCTTTTTTGAGAGTTTTTGCCTTCTTTTGCTCAGTCGTTTGCAACCTTTTTTGTAGAGATATTTACCCAGTGTCTATTGTTATTTTTTGAAGTTGTTTAGAATTTTTTTTTATGGTTTGTGATGCTTATCACTCCCTATTTTATTTCTTGGAGCTTCAAACCTTTTTCAAAAATGTGAAATTGCCTTTTCTAGCTGTTTTTTTGACAGGACTATATTCGTTTTTTCTTATTCCTCAACTACTTTATCTTCATTAGAAGGAATTTCAGTGTCCAAATTAGCATCATTATATATTGTTTATAGGGGTCTAGTATCCAAGAGTAAATCCCCTTGTCCGCAGGGTGATTATCCTATAACAATAGTATTACCCTGTTGGCAACTATGAGGACCAATACATGAGATGGGCCACACTGCTGCAAGAAAGGGGCCAAGAAGTTCTACATTTCGCCAATAATTTCCATACCTTGCGCACCAAGATGGGTATCAAAGACTCTGAATGAAATTTGGTTGTAAAATACCATGGGGCTCTACAAATATACATCCAAACTGAAATGGATTTTCTAGACATCTCATCACTTCGTTATGCTTATCGATATGTTGTTAAAATCGAGAAGAATTTTAAGCACTAGAAAAAAGGGGAGTTCAGGACTGAAAATCCACAACAACCAAAGTATGATAAAGATGGTCCTAAAAAAGAACATTCCAAAAACTAGTCCAAGCCACAGGAAAAGAAGGGCCACAGAAAGATGAAGAAGGACACTAGAAAATTGTGTGATTTTCACAAAATCCCCTGGCCCAACACTAATGAATGCTGCTCAAAATAGTCATTGGTGGTCAATATAAAAGACAAGGAGCTGAACACTAATTTGAAATTTGATTATGAAAATTCTGATAGAAGACATATCATCGACACAAACCCCACTGTTATTGTCACGACCACAACAATTCAACGAGAATAACTAATAGATTATGAAGAGGGGGAGTTCCTTATTCCTTCACAGATGTGAGTGAAGGGGACCCCTCTGCATTTTATTGTTGATAGAAGAAGACAAAAGAACCTCATCTCAACATATCTCGTTAAATAGTTTGGATTTTTGACAACACCAAAACTGCATCCATAAAACATCGGGTGGCTTCTCAAAGGAAAAAATATTCATGTCAGACAACAGTGTCGATTGTCATACAACATCTAAGCCTTCAAGGATGAGGTATTATGTGATGTTTCCCCCTAGATTTCTGTGATGTTCTCTTGGGCCAACCATATATGTGGAAGAGACATGTTATTTATGACTCTCGACCCCATAGTTTCATTGTTACTTTTGGGGGTAATATATACAGGATACTAGAGGTAATTTCGACTATTGTCTCACCTAAACAATGTCGCAAGGTAGTATCTCATACTACAAAATTCATCTTCTTCACAGTCTGTTCAAAGAGTGAACATAAGAACACCACTCCAGCCTTAGTCCAAGAGCCTTATATCCAACAGAAGTAGGTCGACAAGATTGAATAAAAGCGTAAATAGTCCTTCTTCACAGAGGAATATCATGTAGACAGACTAGTTAAAAGGACCGAACCCTTCCAGCCATAGGTTCGTGACAACCTTCAACAAGCTAAGCAACACAACTTCTCCAATAAGGAAAGTAGTTCATCAAGATGTAGATTCAACAAACATTTTCCCCTCTCCCTCAGGAACTCAATGCAATGGATACCATTTATTCCTAAGGAGGGAGGATTGATGTATGTGGATATCGGTGGCTACCCACCTTTTCCAGCTAGCTCAAAACAGGTTTCTGAAAATTTTGGTAATTTACTATTTTTAGCAGTTTTTAATGTTCGGGGCCATTTTGAGGGCCTAAATGAAGGTGTTTTGGGATCATAGTGTAACATAACCATTAAGGAACATCACAATCCAACATAAACATTGAGGAACATCGCAATTGAACATAACTATTTGACATAAGTCAACAAAGACCAAGACCAATTTTGTAATGTGACTTAACCATTAAGGAACATTAAAATCCAACGTAAACCTTGAGGAACATCAAAATGTTACATAATCCTCAATGAAGATTGTAATGTGGCATAACCCTTGAGAAATATAGTAAGTAGACATAAGTCAACCAATATGAACATTGAAATAAGCTATAACCATACTATCTAACGCTTAGTGTCACAATGTGACATAACATTGAACTCAACCTCTTAATGTCATAATGTGATATACTACCACAATCACCCATAATGTTTCGATGTAATATTTTGTTGATGAAAACCTCTTAATGTTGCAGTGTAACTTTAGTCATCCATGGCCAACCGAAGAGACATAACCCTTTATGAATTTCACAACATGACATAGCCATTGAGGAATCTAGTAACTCAACATAACTCAAGTAATATTAATGTTACAATGATGCATAATCGTTGAGTAAATTCACAATCCAACATAACCCTTGAGGATCATTGCAATGCACCCTAACCCTTGATGAACATCACAGTTCAACAAAAAATTGAGGAGTGTATAAATTCAACATAAGTCAGCCAAGATGAATGTAGAAATGTGACATAATCATTTAATAACATCACAATACAACATAACCATTTAGGATCATTTCATTGCAACATAGCCCAAGATCAATGAAGCAATATGAAATAATTATTCAGGAATGTTGTAATCCACCATAACCCTTTAGGATTGTCATAATGAAACAAAACCCTTAGTGAATGTCACCATGCAACATAACCATTAAGGAACATAGCAAGTCAACATAAGTTAACCAAGATGAATGTTGCAATAATACATAATCATATTATTAACCTCCATAGTCATCCATAGTTCAACATAGTCAAACATATTCAACCATAGTCTTACATCATTAACCAAATTCAACCATAATAAAAAATTGTCAAACATATTCAAACATTCTCAAACATAAACAAATTATGCATTTGCGCCAACCATACTCAACCAAAGTGAACTATTTTCAACCATAGTCAACAAGTTCATTCATGGTCAACTATTTTTGTCATGTTCAATCATAGTAAACTATATTAAAACATGATCAACCATACTCAACCATGGTTAACAATAGTCAACTAGAGTCAACTATGGAAAACTAAAGTCAATCAAAACCAATGTAGTGTAACCCTTAATGAATGACATAATACAACATAACCATCTATGAATGTAGTAATTTGACATACGTTAGGTAACATTAATGTTTCAATACAACATAACCCTTAATGATCATTGTGACATGACATAACCGTTAGTGAACATTAGAATACAACATATCCATTGAGGAACATATGAAACACAACATAAGTTAATGAATATCAATGTCACAATATGACATAAACATTAAGGAACACTGCAATCAAACCTAAACCTTAATGAACATCACAAGATGAGATAACCCTTAATGAGCATCACAATGTGACATAATCGTTCATAAATGTAGCAAGAAGATATAATTCAATCAACATGAGCATCAAAATAAGATATAACCATACTATCTACCTCTTACTTTCAAAATGTTGCAATGTAACTATAGTTATCCATGACACACAAAAGTGACATAACCCTTAATGAATGTCACAATGTGACATAAACTTGAGGAATGTAGCAATTTGACATAAGTCAACTAAGATTAATGTTGCAATGAAACTTAACAATTGAGGAATGTTTCAATCCAACATAACCCTTGAGGATCATTGCAACACGACATAAATCTTAATGAACATCACAATGCAACATAACTATTGAGGAGAAAATCAATTTGACATAAGTCCACCAAGATCAATGCAACATTATGACATAACCATTTAGGAAAATTGATATGCAACATAACCCTTGAGGATTGTCAAAATGTAACATCCCTATACAACATAACCCTTGAGGATTTTAACATCCTACTCTTGTGAGCACATGTTATTGACTTATTCTTTGAGGACCCTTTCATGCAAGTGATCCAGTTTTAGTATACGGTTTTTTGTTCGCTTATGGATTCTTATGATGATGTTGATGGATTATGATGTTATGTTATTTGATATATATATATTGACATATTCTATTGACAAGTTTCCCTTGAGTGTGCAAGACACTTGACAGATTGAGGATGTCGATGGAATCAATGGACCTCCTTGGAATTCAGATCGAGTCAGAGAGTAGATTGTATTAGTTTGAGTATTTTATTTATGCATATGTGACATATTATCGGGTATATTATGATGTTGTTTATAGATCATTGACAATGTTTCATTGATGGATGAAGGCTAATGATTTCTTTCTAATCAGAATCACATAAGGAGTAAATGGGCCATGCACATCAAATAGATATTGAGGGAGAGGTGTCATAGCATCCCTATCACAGCCTACTAGCACTCTCATCATGGATCGAATTGTAGGTTAACGATTACCTAGTTAAATATATCCACGATGTTATGAGGGTGGATTGAGAAAGTCACTCATGAAGATTTATAAGGGACGCGCAATAAGTAAGGGTCCTTATTCCTTAGAAGCCTTTAGTCTCTCACAACATCTCCTGAATGGAGTATTGACTCCAAGGGTTGGAAAACTACCAAAACTAGTCAAAGGCGAGTGGCCCCCTTGGAGCACAAAGTGCGTATTGAAGGGCACTTCGCGTAATTAAAAATTGAATCAAAGGAGAGTGGCACCCTTGGAAAAAAAATGTGTATTGAAGGGCATGTTGGGGTATTTAAAAAGGTGAGTCTGTAGCACCCATCCACAAGATGCTAAGAAATTAACTATTTATTTAAATACTTCCACATTAACAACCTTGCTTTAATATAATTTCCTTTCATTTACACAATTCCTCTACATTTGCTCAACAATAAATCTAAATAACATGATGAAATAAGTAATAGGTTAACTCTAAGATTTACATCTTAAAACAAAAGTATATACAAAATATCAATAACCAAATACCAC
>SNQJ01S0021454.1:93259-113720 GCA_010110895.2 Picea sitchensis | reverse complement strand
TGTGCATGAGCTTGATGGTAGTTCAGATAGAACTGTCCACAATTGAGAAGACTTGGAGTTTCTGGTAGGGATATTTCCTAACTAGTAGCATTGGATCCCTAGAGAGAAGTGGGACAACCTGAGGGACTACATGGAAGAGAAAGTTGTTCATTTCTTTGGGTTGTGTAGGCTGAGGGGGAAAGAGAGCTAGGAATTCAGGTTTGCTGTGAGGTTGGGAAACCTGAGAGCTAGTTAGGCAATTCTTGTACGTTTTTAGATTTGGCTTAGGACCCTTCCTTCTGGATTCATAGCCCTGGCTCGGGGGTGACCTACTTTTGAGAGTAAAAGAACAATAATGTATATGGTTGGGAGGAATGTCCTTGGTCTGCAGCCATTTGGTGAATGTTTACTTGCAAAGATAAGTGCTCTCTGTGTTTTATGTATAATGTTTAATTCCGTTGTGTATTTAATTATCTTTGAGATATGTATTTTTTTAATGTGCTTGTCTTCTGGTTATTTGTTGTGCATGGCATGCTATTTACTGATTTATGTTGTAGCAGGGATATTTTCTTATGCATGTGATTTTCATTCCTCTAAATTAACTTAGAAGTGATTCACATTGAGATAAGTCATTGTGAAGTGAGTCCCTGGATTGCAGTGTGCCTCTCTTCCAGGTGGCTGGGTGTGTTGCAGTCAGATTAAGTGGTGTAGCCTGACCTGTGGGTGGCTGGGTACATTACAAAATGGTATGAGAGTTATTGGTTGAAACACAAGGTTGGTATGGGCCGGATATGTTGGTTAGAGTCTCGTCGTTGAGATCGATTTATGACCTTGAAGTCGAAAATATCAGGAGAAATGGCATTGCAAAGTTCGCGTAGAATCTAGAACATTAGAAATACGTTGTAATGTATCGAAGGATCATGAATGTCCCTTTCGAATTCGGGAGCGATCACCAACATGGGATCAAGAGAGATATGGATCATTGGATTAGAGAGTAGGTGAACAAGGGACATCTGATGAAGGTGAAACTAGAGGTTGGGGTAAGGTTAAGTCTGAGCCGTTAGATGTAGATTGTTGACCATCAACCATCGATTGAGGCCAAGCATGAAAGGTAAGAATTCAAAAATTTTCTTCTTCGACGATCTTGGAATGCAGGCAAAGCCTAAACTGTCGAAGGTCGGAATCGCAAAGTCCCATCAACCATCCAATCTGATAGGAGGTGCGGGGAAATATATGTCATATATTGTGGTTACCTGATGTTGACCACTTCAAGATTTTTCACTACGGGAGTTTTAAAACTTGTTGAACTAATACAACCCAGAGCCCCAGAGCACCGAAGTCCCATAATTCCCATCAACCGTTATATTAAGGGAAATGCTTTAGGAGTGTTGCAGGCCATTCGATATAATAGTGGTAGAATGATAGTGAAGTTTCAGAGATTTAGAACCTCGCGACGTCGGAGTTCTGGAGTATGGGGCTCGTATGGAGTGAGAAGCCCCAAAGCCCGAAGCCCAGAGTTAATCACAGCCGCTGGTTGTGGGAGGAGTGTGAGTTGTCGATTTATTTTGACATTTGTCTATCTGGGAGATAACATGCGTTGGAATCGGGAAACTTCCAAAGCCTGGAGTCCCGGATTTGATTGATGACATGGCTTATGCCATGTGGAAGCAGTACCGTGTGGGGGCACATGTTAGCCTATTTTAGTACCTTTTGGACCACGATCTATTCATTTTTGAGTGACACGTGGAACACATGACATGGTTCCACATCACTCTAGGTGACGTTATCATGTCATGTCCTCTTCGGGAGTATGTGACTCCAGGGGTGTCCAATTTTATGTCAGTGAAAGGTATCGAAGCCGAAAGTTGCGAAGGAATGCATATTGTCGATCTGAGATCCCTTAGAGAACTCTCTTGATTGTTGGATCAAGCAGAGGGAGTAGGGGTAAGTACTTTGGAGGATTATCGCTCTGGGAAAGTGGAAGACTCGGGAATGAAAATGTCCTGCAACCCCAAAGTGCCAAATTTCCGAATTGGTTGATAGTCGTCCGTCTCAATGCGTGGTTAAGTTAGAACCATAGATCTCCTTGAAGCTTCCATATGGGGGCGGGACCATCCATTCAGTGGGAGATTAAATTTCGATCATCCATTTTTTCTAGTGGAATTATTAAAGGCTTCGGTGAAGTGTAACTCCGGGGGAAAAAAAAAGTTGACAGGGGAAAATTGTCGAAGGTCGAATTCCAGAGGGCTTGGTCCTAGCGTCGGTCCCATGCTAAGGTAAAAAGGGCCTGGAAGTAAACCAACCTTCGTACTTGGTATTAACACAAGCTCTTGTGTAGAAAAACATGGAGCGGGGCGCTAAAGGGTGATTAAGCCCACAATTTCGAGTCGTGGTCACATGGAACTTGGTTTGAAGGAAGCACCTTTACAATTTTCAATTTTCTGTATCACCTAAGGGGGATGAAAGTGGTTTTTCAGGGAGCCCTAACTTTCAGCTCCAATATCTGATTGGGGAAAGACTACAGTCATTGGAAAACAAATTCATAGGATTTAGAGGAAAATAACATGGAACTATTATAATATGAAGATTGATATAATTTTCTTCAATAATTAAACATATAAGGTACTTGCAAACGTAATTGACAATTTTATATGATATCTATAATTCTAACTAGATGATTGTTTGAATATTTTTTCAGGATCAGAGGTATAATCAGATCAATTCCAGTCTAGGATCATAGGTTAGGGTCATGGAAGCATGACAGAGATTACAAGACTTGGATGAGGAAATCAAGAGCTAAAAAGAAAGTAATGAAGGTGGATAAAGAACTCAATAATAATGGAACAAAAATATTAGTCAACAACTACATGATCTGAATAAATTAAAGGTACTACAAAAGAAAGAACCCTCACATAGGATATGAATTTAGCAGGTTAAATATGTCATGGATGGGCATAAAAGGAAAATTATGACTACCTAACCTTGAAGGAGGAGAGGTGTATAAAGTTGGAAAGCTTAAGTGTGAAATATATCCACTCCTGATATCAGAGTTCACAACGGAAAGTAGGATGCTAATGCAGAGAATTGGGAATGCCCTCTCACTTCAAAAGTGTCATTGAGTGAAAATGGACTTCCATTGGCAATGGTATTAAGTGTGAAAGGTATGGCTTCAGAGGGAAAGGTTAATGAAGTAACCTAATGGACAACTAGGAGTAATAGTATTTGATTCAAGAATGTTGTAGTAGAGTGATGGAATGTTTGATCTACTTCATTCTAGGGTGCTGGAATGTTTCATAAAGGTAAAGTTGGATATGACTTCCTAGGAGAGGCTGTTGAGAATAGAATACATTGGTTGGATTGCAAAATAGCCAAATGAAACTTGGCTGGAAAGTGTTCAGACTAGGGAACCATAGTGCAAATGAGAAGAATGGAAGCACACAAGGCAACAAGGATCTGAAGGAATTCAAGGAAAACCAACTACAACATAAATAGATAAATAAATAAGTGAATTAAAACAAAAATTAACTAGAGTGCATGAGGCATACAATGAAGTTAAAATGCATATGCATTAGTAGGCATGCTGACAGAAAATGTTTGGTGCATATGGATGTATAATTGCACATGCTTGGATATGCATATAACATGCTTGTGAAATTAGAATAGTCTATTATTATGATATAATGTTTGAGTATGACTAATGATGGATTATGTATTCAGGAAAAATGATATAGCAAGGTTAAATATGTGCATGATGTTGTTGCTTATGATTTCCATCTAGGTGAAGACCCATGAGGGTGGAAGGAATGGTGATCAGAATGATGAAGGAGGAAGTTTGTGAGATTATACAAATATTCATTAGTTAGATAGAAACAAGTAGGTTGAAAAAAACCAGGTAGGTATGCATTTAGTTTTTGTTGATGCATACATGTTGAAGGGGATTGAGGTAAGAATTCCCTTAGTTAATTTTGAATATTTAAATTGATATGTAATGGACAAAGGCCTATAGTATGTAAATATTGTTGATGCTAGAATGGATTTAGATAAAATTTTGGTTGCATATTATGTTATGATTGGTTATGGGATCATAACTCGGTTAATTCAACATACATTCTCCTTCTATAACAGTGAATATCCATAGAGATAGTCATGTGTGAGACCATAATATGGTTGGATATGGAAGGGATATAATGTTATGTGAGTGCTCAATGGTATCTACTGTATAGCTGATGTTTGTACTGCAACCTCTTTGCTGACCTTGAAGAACACTTAAGAATTATATTCTTAGTGTTATGTTTGGGTTGAAAGGGAAGGTATCCAAATAATCAGGAAAACAATAGGAATTTTGTGGATGATGTGTTGAGAGATTGACCAGACCTTCCAACTCACCTTGGTGAATGCATGACATAGTTATGTGTTATTATGTAGTCAAAGTAGGGATGCATTGTGTAAATGTGGCCATTGGTATTGGTACATTGATTGTTTTATTATTTAATAATTAATTGTTGCATTATGAAAAGCATGTGGCGCTAACAATACATAATGATGGAAAGATGCATTATATTAAATATAAATACTAGTTGAATATGATTGGATTATTGTTGTTACAATTCCAAGATCAGTTTTGGAGCTATTAAAAATGTTACAAGTGATAATACAAGAATCATTGAATGCGTTAGGTGAATTCATGTATATATTATATAACATAGAAATGATTATGATAACAGATGAAATGATGTGAGTATTTCCAACTCATGAAGTTGAAAACCCTTCAGGAACTGTTATATATTACAACAAGAAAATTGCAGGTTAAAGAAGCTATATAATGATAAATTACAGAAAATCTTTGTTGAGGGGACATAGTGAAAAAAATATTTCTAGATAGAAGAAAGCAAATATTGGCTAATAATGTTGAAATTACTAAGACAACTAAGAGGTCGGGGGGGGATGAATCAGTTGTTACTGTACTTAAACAATATTAAGTCTATTAAACCATTTTTAATCTTTCATCAAGTGACCATCAATATTATACATCATATTAACAACATAAATAATGAGCATCAATCACACATAAGATATACACAGAGATAGATTTTCACGAGGAAACCCATAAAGGGAGAAAACCTCTTCTTCTTTGAAATGATAGGCAATATTTTAAGTTCTGTACATTATCTATGTTTGAGCACCAACTCAAAGTGAGGCTACTACCTCTGTTTTACATGCTCCAACTTGTTGAGAGCACCAACTCTCTGGTTTCTCTAGCACTGACTAGAAGGAAGCACCAACTCCCTGAGTGTTCTAGCACCAACTGGATGGAAGCACCTACTTCCACTTATACAAGCACCAACTTGCATATAGAAAAATCTATGTTTTCCCAAGCACCACCCTGCCACCTTGTTTTCTAGCCACAACTAGATGGAAGCTACAACTCCCAATATTCAAGCACCAACTTGAATATCAGAGGACCACAGTCCTCCCTAGTACCACCCTTCCTCCTTGATTATGAATAAATGATTGAATAACCAACAACACAGATAAATCGATTCTTATCACTTCTTCTTTGTTCTGTAAATCTGGTCTACTTCTAACTGTTCTGCAATTCTTCTCTTCCTTTGTCTGTTCTGCAATTCTCTCCTTCAAGCTGTTCTATAATTCTGCATATTGTTGGTCTCACACTGCGCATACTATAATTTTATCTTTCTTACAGTTCAACTCATTTTTTATTCAGAATGAACAACCTTCCACAGTCATTGCGTCTCCATTTTATCCTATACCACCTATTCATTTACACCTTGAATCTCCAAGAAAACGCATCAGCAACTGAATCACCAACCATCTAAGAATCATGATTCAGTTCTTCTAACTGAATCGTAACTGATCGATTACCTATGAGGTGAAACAGTAACCCTTCGATCAAGTTTCCAATTAACCAGTACCGTTGGATTAAATCTGCAGGATTTCGCGTTTATCTCATATGCCCACTAGCTGTGACCGAGCACTAAACAAAATTTTAATGTCGTGATTTCGCATCTTGGAATTTCTGTCATGAAGGGTCTCGACACTCCAAGTCACAATCGCTTAAACTCTAATATGGAGCTTAGCACCAGTAGCTTCTTCCTCTCACATGACCACCAATGATGACCATAGGTTGCGCCAAAAGGCGCTTTGTATTTCGTGAACTTATGAACTTTATCGAGCTTGATCAACGGTTGAGATCTCCAATGATTCGACGATCCAGATCTCATCGCGATCTCACATATCACGATTCTTGTGATGAAAGGTCTCGATACTCCAAGTTGCGATTGCCGAGACTCCTAGATGGAGCTTAACACCGCTAGCTTCTTCCTCCATCTTCCACAAATGTAACCACTGGCTGTGACCACATCCTTGTTCGAAAATGCACTAATTGACCGCCATTTTCCTTCATCTTCCAAATGTAAACTTACCCGTCAGGACTACACCCCTGAACGAAAATGCATTTCGAACTTTCACATCTCGGGTATTCTATGATGAGTCCTCTCAACTCTCCATGTCACAAACTCAAAAATAGAGCTTGGCTTCTAGTCACGCTTCTCTAGTCGAGATTAATGTGACCACGTAGATATGACCACTGGCTAATCAAACGAAAGCACTTTCGCCTTTGACTTCTTACCAGCGAAACGATTATCTTTTGCCATGTGTCTTGTGGAACCAACAGTCCAAATATTATCGCGATTTCACCACGCATCCTTCTTGAATCAATGGTCACCATCTGGTCAATGATTTCGAAATTCATCGCCTTCGCCATCGACCCTGATTGACGATCCATGATCTCGATGATTCAGTGGTCCAGATATTTTCATGATCTCGCGATATCCCGAAGTTCTTCACACCATGCTCGCTGACTCCTCCACGTGCAAGTCGCTGAAATTCAATCATCGCCACGGTCCCTATGACTCCAATGGCTGTGAATTGTTAGCTCGATTTCAATACACGAGTCGAACTCCTCTTCCTTTTGATTTCCGACCGAAACTCCAAAATGAAACCTTTGTCGCGCTCTGACCGCTTTTCCTCCTTCTAATCTTTACATCATGGACTTTGCCATTATCTCTATGTTATTGATCATGCTGATCTTCACCATCATGACAAACACACATACCGCTCGCTTAAAACATGCCACATTGATGGAAACCCTTGAAAAATGCAACTATATCCATCAGCATCCTTGAAATTGTTGACCCGGAATGAGTGACGGAGATGAAGAGGAATGGAAAGAGGATGAAGGATGGACGGATGGACGAAGGAAGGAAAGGATGGATGATGGAAGGAAAGGATGTAGAGGATGGACGAGGAATGGAATGGACGGAGGAAGGAAGGATGGATGGATGGATGGAATGGATGGATGGAATGGAAGGAATGGACATGGAAGAGGATGGAAATGGATGGAATGGAATGGAATGGAATGGACGAGAAGGAAGGAGGACGGAAGGATGGATGGATGGAAAGGATGAAGGAATGGAATGGAAGGATGGACGGACGAAGGAATAGGAATGGAATGGAGGAATGGAGGAAATGGATGGAATGGAATGGATGGATGGAAGGAAGGAGGAGGACGGATGGATGAGACCATGGACGGATGGAGGATGGATGGAATGGAATGGACGGAATGGAATGGATGGAATGGAAATGGAAGGAAGGAATGGAGGAATGGAATGGAAGGATGGATGGAATGAAATGGATGGATGGATGGAATGGATGGATGGACAGTGGATGGACGGAAGGAATGGACGGACGGAATTTTTCCCTTCTACATCCGAGTCTATCACCCTTCCAAAGAACCACTAATTCACCTTCCATCCACCTCAGTTTTTCATTATCCATTTCACCTCCTGTATGCTCATCATCAAGATCTAGCATAGCCATAATTATAAAATCATTCACTTTGTCTTCACATGATGAATTACTATCTATGTCTTCCGAGGATTTGTCATTATTATTTACACACAAACTTTTCTTTTTACTATATATTTCTTGAATTTGTAATTTCTTTTCATCATCGCATTTATTCTTTTCTCGATAGACAGCTAGATGCAAAATGACCTTATCTTACCACAATTAAAAACATTCAAGGGAAGTTTGCCTTGATATTTTCCCGATCATTTCTTTAACCTTCTCACAAATTCTGCCCTTCAATACCTTAAATCAATCAATATTCTTGTCTTCTTTAAAAGAGTCTTCTAGTAATGAATTTATCTTAAGATCATTTAGTTCTTTATTGCAGATACTTTCAGATTAAATTTATCAAGCAAAGATCTTAAAATATTTCGAACTAAAAAATTTGTTCTGCATATCTTTCTCACCAAGACCCTTCATGGTATCTACAAGTTCTTCAACTCTTTAAAAAATACTTTAAGTTAACTGCTTTCCATCTTCATCCATCTTTAGTTGTTCAAACTTCAACTCCAAATGTTTAAATTTTGCATTCTTTACTTTCTTTATCATTTCCCTTTCATAGCTAGCTAATAAGTTTATCCCCCATTATTTCTTTTGGCGCTTGAAGATGTATCACCTTTTACAACTTGGCTTCTAAGTCCATTCCTAAGATAACATTGATTCTAGCATTAAATCTAAAATTCTAACTTATCATCCTTTGGAAGCCACATAGGCTTTGTATATCCGCTTCTATCATATCCCAAACATCAACACCTAAGGCCATTAGGTATGTTCTCATTCTAACCTTCCAAAAGGAAAAATTTGTTCCATCAAACGTAGGAGGCTTACTAGCTAAAAGTCCCTTCACGACTTGTCATGTTTAAGCTTATAGATATACCTTTAAATAAAGGAACCAACTCTATCACAGTCTGTTGAAATTACTACAACTCAGAGGGAGGGGGTGAATCAGCTTTGTTAGTTGTGCTTAAACAATATTGAGTCAATCAAACCATTTTAATCTTTCATCAAGTGACCGTCAATATTGCACATATGAACAACATAAATAATGAGCATCTACCACACATAAGATATACACGGGTAGAGACATATTTTCACGAGGAACCCATAAAAGGAGAAAACCTACTCTTCTTAGAATGATAGGCAAGATTTTTTAATTTCTCACATCATTCCCAAGCAAGCTTGAGCACCAAATCAAAGTGAGGCTACTACCGCTTTTAAGATCCAACTTGTTGAGAGCACCAACTCTCTCTCGTTTCTCTAGCACCGACCGGAAGGAAGCAACTCCTCGAGGTTCAAGCAATTCCATCGATGTGCTAACTCTACTTCCACTTATACAAGCACCAACTTGTGCTATATAGAAAAACTCGTGGTTTTCCCAAGCACCACCCTCGTTGCCTCTCGCTTATCACAACTAGATGGAAGTTACAAATCCCAATATTCAAGCAACAACTGGAATATCAGAAGACCAAAGTCCTCCCTAGCACCACACTTCCTCCCTAATTATGAATAAATGATTGAATAACCAACAACAATGATAAATCGACTTATCGTCATCGCTTCTCTATTTGTGGGAATCAACCGCTTTCTAATTGCTATGCAATTCTTCTCTTCCTTTTGTCCGTTTCTGCATACCTTCTTCCTCTTTCCGCTCTCGCAATTCTTCTCTACTTCAAGATATTCTCGTGAATTCGCTTCCTTGCTTCCTCGCCTCTATTCCTCATCTCATACTTCATCTCTAAGTTTTATCTCAAGACCGCATATTTTCACCACACTACGCATACCAGAATTTCTTCTGCTGCTCAACTCATTTTTCATTCAGAATAACCAACACTTCCACGCTTCTTTGTGTATCCATTTTATCCTATACCACCTATTCGATTACACCTTGAATCTCCAAGAAAAAACATCAGCAAAATACCTAATCGCCAACCTGCCTAAGAATCATGATTCGCAATTAATTGAATCGTAACTGATCGATTACCAGTGAGGTGAAACAATAACCCTTCGATAAAGTTTCCAATTAACCAGCATCATTGGATTAAATCCATAGGATTTCACGCTTATCTCATATGCCCACTATTGCGGGACTGAGTGCTAAACAAAATTTTAATTTTGTGATTTCGTGATCTTGACATTCTTAGATGAAGGGTCTCGACACTCCAAGTCATGATCATCGAAACTCGAGATGGAGCTTAGCACCACTAATTTCTTCCCCTCACATGACCATCAACGATGACCATAGGTTGCACTAAAAGGCACTTCGTATTTCACAAATCCCTTTACAGAACTTTATCGAGCCTAATCAATGGTCGACATCTCCGATGATCCGATAGTCCAGATCTCATCACGATCTCACATATATTGATTCCTATGATGAAGGATCTCAAGCACTCCAAGTCGCGGTAGGTGAGACTCCGAGATGGAGTTTAATACCGCTAGCTTCTTCCTCCATCTTCCAAAGATGTAAATATCGCTAGACCACAACCTTATTCGAAAATGTGCATTTCACACCTTTCGCCTCGGTATTCTGTGATGAGTCCCTTCTCACTCTCTCCATGTCACTTAACTCCAAAATAGATCTTGGCTTCTCTATCTCTGCTCTCTAGCTCTCGATAATGTGACCACGAGATATGACCACTCGCCAATCAAACGATCACTTTTCTCCTTTGACTTTCCAGTTAGAGAAACAATGATCTTTAGCCATGTGTCCTATGGAATCAATGGTTCAGATATTATCGTGATTTCACCACGTGTCCTTCTTGAATCAATGGTCAAGATCTTATCATGATTTCACAACTTCATGGGCCTTCGTCATGCCTGATCAAAGGTCCACGATCTTGATGATTTGACAGTCCAGATCTTTTCGTGATCTCACATATCATGAGTTCTGACACCATGCTCCGTTGACTCCTCCAATGTGCAAGTCAGCGAAATTCCAATCGTTTTCCATGTGTCCTATGACTCCAACGGTCAGAATTGTTATCGCAATTTCGTATATCGCGAGTTCGAACCTCTTTTTTTTGGATTTACCGATCTGGGAAACTCCAAAATGAAACCTTTGTCATGATTTGACTGTTTTCCTCCTTCTGAGCTTACCCTGTTAATCTTGTCATTATCGTTACGCTACTGATCATGTTGATCTTCACCATCAATGACAAACACACATACTCTACCTCTGTCTAAAAACATGCCAACAGATAATACATGTGTATGTAATGATGATTTAATTCCAATTGATAGTTGGATTAATATAAGTGATTGAATTATAGTTGTAAACAATTCTAAGATCACTTTGTGATTTTTTTTGAATCGTTACCATGAAAATATATATATCTTGTACATAAGATACTGACAATTTGTTTGGCTGAGGAATGTTGAAATTGCAGGAAGAAAGGGACTTGGATATGGTAGTGTTGTAAGCCCATAAATAATACCAACTCCTATTGATGCAAGAACCAATTATTATGAATAAAAGCTTATGTCTAGAAATTTTATTTTTCCTATATAAAAAAGTTTTGGAAATTATAATTTAATAAATTACTGATGATTTTTTTTGGATGAATGTAGCTCGAGAAAATTGTAGGTAGGATGATATTGGATATGGTAGGGATGTAAGCCCATAAGGAATACTGATATCTATAGTTGCAGAGCCAAACATTATGAGCATAAATCTCATGTTTGGGAAAATTTTGTTTTCATGTATAAAATAGATTGACATTTATGATTGAAAATGATTATAGTGATATCTCATGATGACTGTATATGTATAATACATATGAAATGTTGGATATGCAAGCTGGAAATAATGGAAAGGGTTACTATTGTGACATTAGAACCCTGTGTCCCTAGAAATCTTCTTGTGCAAGAACCCCTTGGCTAGGATAGATGGATCGCTTGGGGGACTATATAGCAGAGAAGGGAAGGCCTGAGCCTGGTCTTGGAAGGTGCGTGACCACAAGGAATATGAGACTTTGATAGCTCTTGTAAACTATTGATTGGGATCATGCACACAATGGATATTTCAAGGGAAAACAATGAGAAAAGTTAACAAGACAACCATATGGATGCAGCTCCATGAACCACACAAATAAGTATTGTACTGTTTTATGAAAATTTACTCTTAGATGATGAGAAAAAATGAAAATTTTATGCACAAATTGTGAATTGACATGCTCACTGATTTGAAAATTTGTAGGGAAATGTTGAATGTTGAGGATCTAGAAAGTCACCAGACTATGAGGGAAAAAAAGAACGTGATGTTGAAGCAGTTGAATGACAAAGGCATGGAATGAAGAAAGTCCAATGGACTTGTTGCACCTAGAGTTCTGGAAGATGCAACAATGAAACTTTCTGGCCAAGTGCACTGGAGCCCTAGAGAGAAGTAGAACAACCTGAGAGACTGCATGGCATAGAAAGCAATTCATTTCTTTGGGTTATGCAGGGCTTATATGGAAGGAGAGCTTGTTGGTTGGAACTACTTCCAAAAATATAAATTTTGAAGATCATTATACATGTTTTGGGTCAAAATTCCTATGTATACATGTTTAATTTTAGGCCAAAGTGCCTATGTATATAAGATTGGGGTAGATTTCTTGTGTGTATTATGGATAGAGGGCTTGGATTTGGAATGTTAATAACATTGGAATTGTGTTGTGCATTGAGGATAGTGCCAAAATAAGGGGAGGGGGATGTAACATCCCAATTCTAACCATTATAAACTATAATGTATTATGTAAATGTGACTTAGCTTGGTGAGACAATAAAATTGAAAAGGGGCCAGAGTGCCTAGGGAATGTAATACATCTATATACATTAATAAAATACAATGTTGGTTGCAAGATAGACAAGGACAAAAGAGATAGAGGGCTATGATTCCACGAGAGAGGGGGCTTGAGGGGCCAAGTATTTTTGTTATTATTTTATTTACCCATGATTTATTTTATGGAGAAAAGGGGTTATATGATCTTCTTGGCAGGGAGGCCATGTGGCCCTTGTCTTCATGTAATTATGTAAAAATCCCTTGAGGGCTGTTTTGGGGGTCTTCTTCTCCCTTGTTCTTCTTCTTCTTCTTCTCCCTTTTTCCTCACTCATTCTGGTTATTTCTTGTGCTCTTGGGATAAGCATGCAAACGAATGGGTGGAAGAGGAGATCCATTTATAAATGGTTGTAATATAATTTATTGATCATGCCATGAGGGAATGGATTCTCGTGTGCATGAGCTTGATGGTAGTTCAGATAGAACTATCCACAACTGGGAATCCTTGGATTTTCTAGTAGGGATATTTCCTAACCAGTAGCATTAGAGCCTTGGAGAGAAGTGGGATAGCCTAAGGGACTGCATGGAAGAGAAATGTGTTCATTTATTTGGGTTGTACAGGCTGAGGGGGAAAGAGAGATGGAAATTCTAATTTGTTTTGAGGTTGGGAAACCTAAGAGCTAGTTAGCCAATTGTTGTGTATTTTTAGATTTGGCCTAGGATCCGTCCTTATTGATTCATAGCCCTAGATCGAGGGTGACTTTCTGTTGAGAGTGAAAGAGCAACAATGTATATGGTTGGGAGTAACATACTTGGTATGCAGCCAATTGTTGGACATTTACTTGCAAAGATACGTACTCTCTGTGTTTTCTATATAATGTTTAATTCCAATTTGTATTTAATTATCTCTAAGATATGTATTTTTTTAATGTTCCTATCTGTTGGTTATTTGTTGTGCATGGTACATTGTTTATAACTTTATGCTGTAGCATGGATCCTGTATTACGCATGTGATTTTTATACCTATTAATTAACTTAGCAGTGATTCAAATTGAGATAAGTCACTATGAAGTGATTCCCTAGACTATAGTGTGTCGCACCTGCGAGTTTTTGGGTGTGTTGCAGTCGGATTAAGTGGCATAACCTGGGTTGTTGATGGATGGGTACATTGCATGAAGGTACAAACTCAAATGGTCATGGAGAAGAAAATGAGGAAAGAATGAATGTAGTAGATACCATAAAATGTCTGCAAAAGGATTTCCATAGTTATAAAGTTGACAATGAGAGGCTTATGAAATCCAAGGTGTAGAAATAAGGATTTAACATCAAGTTAATGCCGAGATTGGACATGATAGAGAAGAATAAGGAGACTGAGTTAATCAAATCAGGGAGTCAAATATCTCATGATGAGAGGAGAAGAACACGAATTGTTGGTAGGCATCACCATCACTCCCCAAGGCATTCAACTAGGAGAGCACATCGTAGTTAAATTCCATCCCTTGTTAGGAAGCATAAGAGGAGGCATGGAATAAATGAGATACATGGAGAGATGAATAATATCAATCCTCCTACATTTTATGGTGAACACAATAAGGATGACGATGTAGAGACCTGGTTACTAGGCATGAGGAAGTACTTCCAGTTACATAACTATTCCTCATAAGAAGAATACAAAATTTTCATATATCTACTCAAAGAAAAGCATCAACGTGGTGAGACCAATTTATGTAGGTGTATCAAATTGATGAGAATAAGGTTACTTGGAGGGAATTCAAGAGGTATTTTAAAAATAAATACTAGAAAAAATGATACTATGATAAGAAAATGAAGGAGTTTTATAAAATCAAGCTTGGGAGTATGATCATAGATGAGTATGAAAGAAGGTTTTTAGAGCTGCTGAAATATGTTTCTTTCATCAAGGATGAACAATTCGAGATTCATAGGTACCTGAGTGGGATGCCATTTTTTTATCAGTGATAAGATAAAATATGATGATCCCAATACACTAGAGGAAACCATAAGGAGGGATAAATTCCTTTGTGATCAACATAGAGTAAGACCAACTTCCAAAAGGTGTGGGAAGAAAAAAAGAAAAGTAAGATGGACCATAGGAAGAAGGGGATCAGGCCACCATTCTTGAAAAATAATTATGAGGGAAAGAAAAACTCTAAAGAACCGAGAATGATAGAAACAATAGGGAAAAGACTATGGAAACTACCTATTCAATGTTGGGGTTGTCGGGGAGATCATGTGTTCAAAAATTTCCCTCACTGAGGTGAAAAAGTGAGGACTTATTACAATGTATAGGATGCTAAAATAGTGGAGGACATGGGAAGAAATGTACCAAGTATCTATGTAGCTCTGGATAACAAGAAAGTTGAGTTTCAATCACATATGATTGAATTGGAGGGTAAGACCAACAACCAACCCATTTCTATTTTAATTTATTCAAGAGCTAGTCATAGTTATCTAGATCCTAATATAGTGGAAACATTTCAATTGCCAAGAAGAAAGATTGAAAAACCTTGGTTAGAAAAGCTAGATACAGGAGCTAAAAGGAAAATTAATGATATGGATAAGGCATTTCCAATGGACATGAATGGACTAGGCACAAGAGAACATTTGAATATCATACCTTGGGCTCATATGATTGCCTCAAGGATATGGATTGGTTGGACAAACATGATGCTATCCTAGATTGTTATAATAAGGAATTTACTTTCTTGGATGAGGAAGGGAACTTGAGGACAATTAAGGGAATTTCTAGGGTAGTAACCATCAAAGAAGTTTCAGCGTTGCAACTGAAGAAAACTGTTAGGAAAGGGTGTCAAATAATTGCAACACACACGAAAGAGGAACCTAAAAATAAGGTGCCAAGTATTGAATATTATGTAGTCCTAAAGAAGTATGAAGATGTATTTAAAGAAATATTGATATTTCCACCCAAGAGAGATATTGATTTCTCCATTAATATGATGCATGGAGAAACCACATTATCCAATCCTCCTGGAAGGATGAGCACACTAGAACTAAAGGAATTGCAAATGAAAATTGAGGATTTTCTGAAGAAAGGGTATATATTCCCAAGAGTGTCAACGTGGGGTGTGCCAATGTTGTTTATGAAAAAAAAGGATGGTAGCTTGAGTATTTGCATTGACTTCAGGTAGTTGAAAAAGCTATTTATGAAGAACAAGTATCATTTGGAAAGGATAGATTACCTCTTTGGTCAACTGAAAGATGATCAGATATTCTCCAAGTTTGATCTCAGGTCATGCTATCATCAAGTAAGAATTAAAGAAGAAGACATCAACAAGACAACCTTCAGAACAAGGTATGGTCATTATGAGTTCACAATGGTGACATTTGGGTTATCAAATGCACCAATTGTCTTCATGTGCTTAATGAATGGTATTTTGAGGGATTACTTAGATAATTTTTTCATTGTATTCCTAGATGAAATTCTTATATATTCTAAGTCGGAGGAAGAGCATGAGAATCACTTGATGATGGTATTACATGTATTGAGGGAGAATCAATTGTATTATGAATGGATAAAGTGCTCATTCTACCAGAAGCAAATTCATTATTTGGGGTATATCATTTCAAAGGAAGGAACAATAGTGGACCCAAAAAAGATAAGGGCCATTGACGGGTGGAAAAAACCAAGAAATGTTTCTGAGGTGAGATTATTCATGGGACTTTCACATAATCAACATGACATCATAATTAAAAGCATTGCAAGTGACACATCATCGAAATCAATAACGACGCAAGCCAATGCATTACCATAAATGATAATGAGACATGATCAACACATAATCATAAATGATAGCGATGCAATTCAACACAACAAGATAAACGAAAGGAAATATAATTAATGATCAACCATATCGTTGAATAGTAAGGGACTACCTACCCAACCTATCGTGCATGGTTAGAACCTCCATGACACATAATCAATTCTAAAGCCCAACATTCATCCAATTGATTTTGACCATTTAAGGTCTCAGGGCTAGCTACTGTTCTGAGGAATAAGGAGGTGTCTAAATCCCACTAATCCCAACAAGCCGAAATCAACTAGATCAATCAATCGATCTTAATAATCAATTATTCATGGGGAAAGAGTAATCTAATCACTTAATTAAACATACATCAACATTATTTCAATGTGCGCTAATAATCTAATCACTTAAGAAATCATAAATAAACATTATTTCAATGCGCCCGAATAATCTAATTTCATAGCTCATCATACATCAACATTAATTTCAGGACGGAAGATTAATAAAATTTATATCCGATCATACATAAACATTTAATACATGTCACAAGGAAATCTAACCATTGAATCATTTATTCATTAACATTATTCCAAGGCCCATGGAGATCCAATGGCTTAATCATTTATACATCAACCTTATTCCATGGCGCAAGAAATCTAATAACTTAATCATTTAGTCATTATTATTATTATTATTCCATAGCACAAGAAATCTATTTACTTAATCATCATTATATTCCATGGTGCAAGGTAATCATCGATTTTATTTTCATTGTGCAAAGACAAACAAATCACATAACGAGTCATATGCAGTATTAATTCCATGGTGCAACAAATTCTATTACAACATATATCAATTTTAATTGATGACCTTTCTCTCTAATAACGCTCAATCATAATCCAAATGTAGTTCATAATTTAATCAATGACATTCTACCTATGGACATTCAACCATGTTCCAACCATAATTAATCATACATAAAATTTCAAGGCATACAAGGTGTAATTCGATTAAATGAGAAATTTCTATTTTCAAGGTTTTAAGTGTGTGTGAAGATGCTATAAAATAAATTACTATGGTGGATGTTGAAATACATTTTTCTTATTAATGTTTTGGGATATCTCACATATCAAATCTAGATTAAAGCATTGAAGGAATTATACATCCACTTCAATTGCAAAGTAGAGGCACCTATCAGAAAAATGCTAATTTTATATCTTCAATTATCCTCACTCTCTTTATAACTCTATATAACGTTATATAGATTTGTTTAAATGAGGTGGATATTGAATATCATAATGGTGACTGACATTGGAATATCCCTTGGTATTAACATTTTATGCTAAGAGTCAAGTGGAAGGAATCAAGCATCTTCCGTGTACTTGGTTGTGGAAAATACATTACAAGGTATCAATAATAAACCATTAATTATTGAATTGATGTTATAATTTAAATCAACATAATGCTTTATTTATAATAAATTAAATAACATTGTAAAAGTTTATGGCTTAACGACTTTAAAAGTTGTTAAATATAATGTAACTTCAATAGTCTGACTATACACTGCCAGCTGTCCTGGCCAGCTGTACTTTCTATTTTTGTCTTGCTTGAGAATATTTAGCTCAGCCATCTCCCATTGCATTGTACATAACTTCTTCAGTACTTCTTCATACATTTCAATATACTGTTCTATTATTTTCTCTCTGCATTTCTCTATGCTTCACAATTTATCACGGTATCAGAGATTCAACAGTAAGCCTCTTCACACACTCTGGAGAGCAACACGATCCTCATAGCGCAGAGCTTCACGAATCTTGAGAGCACGTGACACAATATCTTTCACAAGGTTTGGAGAGCCATCTGTCATACTCTCGAAAGATCCTTGCAGGAAACTTCCACGAGGAAGCAGTCTGTCTTACATTCAAAATATCAACGTAGGAAGATTGCAGAGGTTGCAGAGCATACTACGCTCGAAAGAACGAGGAAGCAGAGACCGAGAAAGAAGAAACTTTAAATATTCTTGCACATTTTTCAAGAATCGTCAATGATTGACGAAGAAGAGCTGCAGAACGAAAGAACGTTTAAAGAACTCGAAGAATTCGTTCAAATCGTTAAAGATTGCTGCAGAAGGTAGCATCGTTTAAAGTTTTTTGAAATTCGCTCAAATCTGTCAAAGATTAAAGCAATGAAAAAAGAATCCATGAATTTCTTTCAAATCTTTGAAAGATTCACAGATCTTTCTTCCACAGGAGCAAAGAACGCGTCTCAGGTTTGAAGAAAAACCGTCACGGCCGTAAGATTCGTCCTGAAAACAGATCCGAAGCAGGAAACCTGTTCAGAAGGGACGAGGAGAGCGCGGAAAAGGAGAAAGAGTTTCATGCATTAGATCTTGCGCAGAGGCCCGACCGTCGTTGGATCCACAAGAAAGTGCACGAGGTTTAATCCTCTGCAGCGCCAAGGAATATTTGACCTGTGAAGTCCCAACATCATCTGGACCGTCCATCAAGAGACACGTGGTGAGATCACGACACTTCGCTGACTCGCAAGGTGTAAAGGTCAGAAGACTGTCGTGAGAATTCACGAATCACGAAATCACGAGTCATTCTGGACCGTTGGATCAAGAAATATCGTGAGCCGTTGATCTTATCCCATCTCAAAATCGGGGATCGGGAGTTGGATGAGCAAAGATTGCACTCCAAAAAATATGATACGCGATATCGCGAAATCCCGAGAGGACTTGTGAGCCATCCATATCAGAGAACAGGTGGAAGCAGATCCAAGTGTCATCAAATTGGCATTTCGGAGTTCGCGGTTTTGAAAGACCGTCGCAACACAAGTTCGAAACTCGCAAAATCGTGATTCCCGAAATAACGATCAGATCTCAGTCGTCCATTTGACCGGACACGTGGTGGACATCGAGGAAACCGTCGATGTTTCAGCATCTGGGGTTTTAAGTTGACAAAGAAGTTGTGTCAATGGAGCATCGCAAGTTGCGATATCCCGAGGTTGAATTAGGACCGTCCATCTTGTGGGGACGCGTGGCGTAAATCCGAGGACTCGGGAAAAGTACCGAAAGAAAAGGGCCATTGGCATATCAGGATTCGGCAAATCACGAATCCTAAGGACAAGAAGCACACGCATTTCGGATCTGCGAAGTCCAAAATCTTGATAGGAGGAAAGTTCCGTTTTGGGGCCCAGCTGATGTCATCTCGTCAAAACAAGGGATCGAGAATCTCCATGGTGAAACTCCCGAAGCAGATTTGAGCCGTCCATTTGTTGAGGATGTGTGGCAGAGATCGAGGCTTTCGAAAAAATTCCCGAAAGAAGAGTCCATCGGCATTACGGGATTTGGCAAATCGCGGATCCTGGAGACGACAAGTCCGGAACAGAACAAATCGCAAAATCACGAGGAGAAATCAGGACCGTCCAATATAGGAGGATGCGTGGCGGAGATCAAAGGAATCGGGAAATTTGTCGAAAGGAAAGCGCCATCGATAAATCGGAGATCGGGGAATCGAGGAGTCAGAAGAGCTCGTCATCAGGGTTCACGAAGTCCCTATTCTCGATATCCTGATAAGATCTGGACTGTTAAATTGTCCAAAAGCAAATTTCGCATTTCGACAATTTGAAAGGCAAAAAACCCGAAAAACTCGTAGCGCTTTAACATTAAGGTGCGTGGTCACATTGCACAGTGACTAAGGACAAACTCAAGGCCGATAAGCTCTTTTCGGCCATCGAAAAATTGACGTTTCGGCGATCGAAGGTAAATACAAAATTTCCCTCTATTTTTACTGCAACTTTTTATGGCGTCGTCTAGCAATTTAGGACCAACTCAGGGTCTGATTCTTCTGGGAAAGAATTACGAGTTTTGATCTCTTCGAATGAGGTCGTTCTTACAAGCACAAGAGTGCTGGGAACCAGTGGATCTTGGACATGTGGAACTAGATTGCGCAGCCCTGTCTGCCATGACAAATCCACAACGAATTGCTCAGGCAACACTGAGGAATAAAGAAAA
>SNQJ01S0021454.1:77605-90609 GCA_010110895.2 Picea sitchensis | reverse complement strand
CAGAAGCCAAAATGAGCCAACTCTTTACACCAAAACAGATCAGCACGGTAAAATTTTGATTGTATGTTTATATGTTGATGACATGATCTATACAGGAAATCTTGAGTTAACAGATTTTAAACATGCCATGCAATTTGAGTTTGAGATGACAGATCTTGGCATAATGAAATATTTTTTAGGGATTGAGGTTCATCAATCAGCTAAAGGCATTTTTGTCTGTCAGCAAAAGTATGCAACAGACATCCTAAAAAGATTTCGCATGGAAGAATGCAATCCAACAGACACCCCCATACCACTAGGCACAAAATTGAGCAAGAATGATGAAGGTTCTATAGTGGACTCTACCCTGTACAAAAGTTCAGTAGGCAGTTTGTTGTATTTTACAGCAACTAGGCCTGACATTATGTATGCAGCCAACCTTGTTTCCAGATTCATGGAATCACCAAAAGATTCTCATTGGAAAATCGCGAAATGAATTTAGAGATATGTTGCAGGAACTCTCAATTTTGGCTTATGGTACACTAAATCTGATAGTAATCAACTCTCTGGTTATATAGACAATGATTTTGCAGGCAGCCTAGATGACAAGAAAAACACATCTGGACATGTTTTTCAATTGGGCACAAACCTAATCGCATGGGCATCAAAGAAGCAACCAATTGTTTCAATATCTTCTGCAGAGGCAGAGTATGTCATTGCTACCTTAGCTTCTTGTCAAGCTGTGTGGCTGAGAAGAATATTGAAAGATATGTCACATACAGAAAATGATACAACTTCTATTTTCTGTGATAATATATCAGCAATTGCTCTATTCAAAAATCATGTATTTCACAAGAAAAGCAAACACATTGACACTCGTTTTCATTTCATACGTGAGCTAGTCAATAATGGGGATATTGCACTACAATTTTGTGGTTCTCGAGATCAGCGTGCTGATATCTTTACAAAGCCACTAGGAAAATCGGTTTTTGATTTCCAGAGACAACACTTAGGCATAGTCAGTGCTGATGTTTGTAATTGTTGAGTTTAAGAGGGAGTGCTAAATATAATGTAACCTCAAGAGTCAACACTTAGGCATAGTCAGTGCTGATGTTTGTAATTGTTGAGTTTAAGAGGGAGTGTTAAATATAATGTAACCTCAAGAGTCTGACTGTACACTGCCAGCTGTACTTTCTATTTTTCTCTTGCTTGAGCCTATTTAGCTTAGCCATCTCCCATTGCATTGTACGTAACTTTTTCAATATACTGTTCTATTCTTTTCTCTCTGCATTTCTCTTTGCTTCACAATTTATCAAAAGTCTCCCTTCAACCGAAAATACTCACTGTTCAATTTACAGATCGTAAAGATAAAAATTACAGCAAGCTCCAAACTTGGAGGGGCTTTTAAATGTACCGTCACGTTAGAAAAATGAACCTCGGGAGCGAGGGCGGGACTGTTGGGATTATCCAGCGAGCGTAGAAGAAAAAGGGGAAAAGTTTTCCAGCTGAAATTTGTTTTTCAGTCGCTTTCGAGTTGATAAAGCGATGAGGAAGACATCCCACCAGCTATGGATCGCATCCTCCCTCTCTACTCGCAGAACGAGAGTCATATGTCGAAGGAAGTTCGTGCAAGTGGCAGCTATATAAGGCAAGGATGCATGAATGAAGTTTTATTGGCAACTAAACAAGCAATGGCTTCGGGGAAATGGAGCACCGCGAGAAGGACATAGAATCGTCTTAAAGCTCACAAATAACACATGCAAGCTCAGAGTTAGGCGTACTCAGAGATTCTTTTTAACACTAAAAAATGGAGCCTGCAAAGGGTTTCGAAAGGATAGACTATTGGGAGATTTCTGAAGAAAGTGTCGGAAAGGCAAGAACTTTGAATGCTGGTTATCCTACTCCTGATCGGGAAAATACCCAAGTCAGAGGAATCACCATGAACAAAATGCAGTAAGAACAACCTTGATCAGAGTTTTTGGATAGTAAGTGTTAACCGGTTACGTCCATATCTACCGTGATTGTCTGAAAGTAATGAGTTAGACTAATTATTAATCCCAGTAGCCTACGACAGTGGACAAAATGGAGGTATTGTTCGTATAAAAAATAAACTAGGCAAGGGACTCAAGTGGATCTCGGATCGCCAGGAGATGTTGGAGAGGAACGGTTAAGGCAATCTAGGTAAGGAAAATCGTGGAGGTAAGAGAAGACATCACGGATTTGCATCGGGTATTTACAATTCGCTGGCATTCTTAAACGGAAAATCGTGGAGGTAGGACAGTTTAGAAACGTTGGCGAGAAAGAATCAATCCATAGGCAATGAGGTAGTCAATTTGGAAACTGCAGAAGCAATGGATGGATGGCAGGAAATCATAGATGTTGGACAGACAAGCTACATGAAGGAATCTTTCTATCGCTGGATGAATAAAAACGCAGGAATATGTTCTCTTAATGAAAACGGAGATGTGAGAGGTCTTACAAACACGAGGAAAAGGGACAAGAATGTTGGGCGAAAAACGTTACCGGAGTGGGAGCCCATTTCTTAAACTAATATACGAATTTTATGGACAATTCAAAACTTAAATGGGAGACTCATCGAAGAATTCCAGGGAGGTAACCAATAAATGCGCAGTGGTTATGCATATAAATATATAATTATATATCCACTAGCGGCAAATTGTAATTAAAGAAGGCCAAGGGTTACAAGAAATTAGCAAAGGGACTCCTAGATAATCAGATGAATAAAATGTAAGGTAGTAACACTAGAAGATTTTCGTCCCACACTACACTAGTCAATAACTTCAAGTTTCGATAATGTGGGTACCTTAATTTCAGTTATTCAACAACTATATAAATAATTCGTCAATATAATTACAATTTAAAATACAAATGAGAATATTGTCACTACACGAAGTTGGACTTGAATATTCGATACCTCCCATCCAATGTTAGGGGTACTCTTCTCCCCCTTAGCCCCCTAAGCAGCAATGAGGTCACACACAAGCATGAAATTCTAGCTCCAAGATTACCTCGCAAGGTGGACCCACCACTCTATCACTCAAGCTAGGTATCCCAACTCTCACAAGTAAAACAAGTCAAACCAATGTGATCCATTTCCCATCTTTTTCATTTGTTTTATAGGAGTTTCCTCAATTACACATTCCCACTGGCACATTTAATTCACTTTTTAATTAGATAAATTAGAATTTGTAATATCCTCAAATTTTAGAATACTAAATTCTAAGTGAACTTGGAAATAAATTTCCATTTTTGGAAAATTCGTATTTGGAAATTATTTTCCATTTATAGCAAATCCGAATTTGGAATTTTTATTGTTGTAATTAATTATTTAATGATGGTTGGGCAAAGATTTGACTTTCACGACTGTCCTCTTTCATTTGACACATGTGAAAGACAAACTGGAATTTGACCACTAGAAGCCGCTAAAAATCAAAGATTTCTAAAGCTGTGAATTTCCGAAGGAGGGAAGGAAAGACCTAGGCACAAGGATGCATATAAAAACAACATATGAGAGGAGGCATGATGTTGCTTATTATGTTGGGGAAAATAAGCTATTTGTTGTTATGAGCATTGTTAGTGTGAGGAAAATGAATTTATGATCTGTGGATGGATTTGTTGTTATGAGCATTGTTAGTGTGAGGCAAAGGAATTTCTGATCTGTCGATGGTGACTATAGCTAAGGAGGATCATTAAATTTTCCCTTATGGACTCATGGTTAGGCTAGCGGGTGAACAAGGCAAGTGAACTTGGTTGTTCTGCTCTATGGTTGGGTGGAACGTGGCTCTTCCATTTGTATTCCAACATCAGGTTTCATATATGTATCTCATCTTGTATTCTTTGTCAATGTTATATTTATGATTTTCATTTGTTAGGAATACGATTGATTGTGTATACATAAATGAAATCAATTTGTAAGGGAGTGTATGATCATATTTTCCTATGGCTTATCATAGTTAAATAATACTGGAAATATTCGGTGTTTGAGATATGATGGTGGTATATATATACATAATCTCACACATAAAGAAATGGTATAACTATTGTTATGTTCCTAGTGACCATTGGATTTTATATATTTTGAATTGTTATTCAAATCTGTACATAGCAATCACTGTAGATAAATGGTGTAATAAGGAATAAAATTAAATGGATGCTTATCAATTTGATAACATGTAAAAATAAATAAAAGAATAACAATCCGACTATATCCTTTATATTATCTATTACCAAAAAAAGATAGTGATTCATTAGACTACAACTGCATTGTAAAAGTACTTGTCATATTCAAATGAATCTTGTTCAAAGTATTACAGTTGGAGTACCATAGACCAAAATTTCCACCACCTCTTATTGTAAACAAAGCTCTAAGAAAATATACACAAAATTCTGTATGTAACCAAAGTCAATGCGTGTATAGATTGGTCAAGGAAGGACATGGAACCCGAATACCTTTAGGTAAGATGCTTTCTTCATCCGATTACACCAACTTGAATAACCTGCAAATGAAGAAAATGAGGATTAACCCCTAAGTACTCCAGAATTCACGACTTCGGCGAAGTTTATGTGTGATAGAGAAGAAAGGGTCGAAGCCAGAAGTTTTGAAGTCCCGAAAATGATCTACATCGTAGATCCGTGGCTAAAGTGTTTACAGTTGGATTTGACCAATGACAGATCAAAACCTTAGGGTTAAGCTAAGAGAGGAAGGTAAGAAAGTTTAGGAGTTTGGCATTCGAGAGAAATGGGGTATTCTAAAGTGAAATCTCTCGAAGCCAGAAGTTTCGAAGTGACATGGCTTGTTGATGTCACTGTTGACTTGGCATTGGCTGCGTGACTGCCACATGTCACATAGATTCATGACTTACACGTACTTGAAATTTCAATTTCATCTTGACACTTGTCAACATCTTATTGTGCCACATGTCCTTGCTGACATGGTTTTCCCACGTAGATCTCATGTTGCGACACATATCCTCCTCCTGGATCTAACGACTATGATCAATTATAGATCATTGGTCCAGATTCATTTCGGCCTTCAATAATTTGTGTTATCCATTCCCAATTCTCATTTTATCCCGAAGTGAGATTCCCCAAAACAAAAATCGAGCAACTTGAATTCATCTAAGGGTCCATCTTTGACGCAAAAAGCTCCGGGTCGTGGCACAAGGTAGTTAAACTTGGCCAAGAAGTTAGCTTGATTGGTGGTTGTATTAGTTTTTTATCACAATATATCAATATCGATGACTGGGAGGCATTGCAAAGCTCGAAGTTGCATGATAGATAATTATACAGGGCAGTCCCACAATCCAAATCACGGTTTCCAGGAAGGGGTATGTGTCACCATGGGGACAATTGCGGAATGAACTACGGGTTACTTCAAAACCGCCAACCCATGTCCCCACAATTTTGAAAAGTACTAAAGTTGATGTGATGTTTACAGTATTTATTAGTTCAAGTACGGAGAATGTGGACCCCAGTGGATGCATGGTGCCGAATACCAAGGTCCAAATACATGGTACTTCGGAGGAATTGTGTTGCAATTGCATTGATTCGAGAAATCCCAGAGTCCGTAGTTAATATCGGTCATTGATTGGGAGACGGTACATGGAAACCGATACCACATTCCGAAGACTGAGAAATCAGGAAGGTTGGAGAGTATGGAGAGCCCAGAACATCCTAAGCCTGGAGTTTCGTAATAAATCCCAACTGTCAATTGCCAAGGAAGTTGTGGACCATTGATCCACCCCACTTCGCGAAGTTCGCCAATTCGGTGTTCGAGAGAATTAAGGCATGAAATAGAAAGAGTTTTTGGAGCCCCAAAGCTCTCAAGACTCTAGATAAGCACCTATCCAATAGCACCAGGTCATAGCCTATGGTCAGATGTAATTGAGGGACGAAAAAAAAGGGCTGGTGCCTAAAAAATGTGTTAAATAAGGGAAAAGTGGTTAGGGAGGAATCCCATGGGTTTCGTCTAGTTCGAACCTGCATTAAAAGAGGTATTCATCTAGATTTGAGGATTGAGCAAGATTATTCCTTAAATCCTTTGGAGTTTTCATGTGGAGATTTTGATCTCGACAACTTTTCTATAGTGCTCTCTTCCTTCTAAGCTTTGATTAATGTCTTTTCTTATGATCTTAAATCTCTGCATACTGTTTGATTTTTTTATTATCTACTAACTGTTATATTGTTGATATCAATGATAACTCATTAATGATAACTTATCAATGACAAAGAAGTAAAATTGCTATGCATACAGTGAAAGAATAATGATTTGTTTAATGGATTATATATGTGTCACAATCGATGTTGGAGAGTCAAGGATGTTCAATGTCCCATAACAATTTTTTTTTTTTTTTTGGGAAATTTGGGGTACATTACATATGGTATCAGAGCTGAAGGTTACAACACTTGGACCTCAAGGAAAAGCCAAATTAATTTAATTATTTTATTTATGTTGAAGAAAAACTAACAAATATGTTTATTTTTACAAAAAAAAGTATTGTTGGTCTGTTGTGATAATGTCATCACATAATGAATAACAAATCAGACTTGAAGAGAATCATAATCAAGGAATTACTAAAGAACCAAGGCATAACAGAGAAGGAAGTTCAACCACCGAGGTTTTGGAAAAAATGAAGAACCTCATCATGGAATTAAAAGTGTTTAAAGAAGATAACGAAAAGATGAAAAATGAACAAGAAGACCAATTAAAAATAAATGAAATGTTGCTACGCAATATAGTAACCAAGAGGATCCAAAATAATAATGACAAAGAGGAAGAAGTCAGAAAAATGTCCTCTAAAAACTCTGGTCATGAAACATAAAATGAGAATAGTTATTCTGAATACACACCCATGATAGGAAATAAAACAACTACAGGAAGAAAAATAAAACAAGTACATCACCTCGAAGGTGAATTCAAGAAAATAAAATTGTCCACCTTTGCCGTAGAATCCAGGATGGGTGAAGAGACTCAAGCATGGCTATTAGATATAAAGAAATACTTACATATTTACAATTTCTCTAGTAAAATGAAATTCAAAATGGCCATTTACAACTTGAAGGGAAAATCAAGTATATAGTGGAAAGACCTAAAATTGGCTAAGGGATTGAAAGAGAGACAAATGGATGGGTCAGATTTTAAGAAATATTTCAAGAAGCAATATTTGTCAGAAAGATATTACGAAATAAAGACTAAGGAATTCTACGAGCTAAGATTCAAACAAATGACCATGGACGATCTGATAAATAAATTTCTAGAACTATTGATATTTGTACCATACATTAAGGAAGACAAAGTAAAGATACAACGATTCTTAAGTTGCCTACCATAGTCGTACAAAGACATAATTGAATTTGGCAGTCACAAGTCTTTAAATGAAGTGTTTAGAAAGGCTCGGAAGTGTTATGATCAACACAAACAAAGGTCTGAAATTTCCAAGGCATGGAAGGACAAGAAATAGGAAAAAATGAATCAATGAAAGAAAGGGTTCCAACCAGCCCCTTTTCATAATATGGAAAAAAGATTCCAAAAGAAGGACTATCATTCCAACACCCAGAGTGCTCAAGGGGGAGGTAAACCAATTAACCTAGGAGTCAGTAAAGTTGGGGACAGCCCCAGAGAGCTATTGAATTGTTGGGAGTGTGGAGAGGCTCACTTGAGGAGAAATTGTCCATGCTTAATTTCCATGGCAAGAACTTGAATCCATAACCTGCAAGAAGCTTCGACAGTAGGAGATATGGGCATAAACATGCACATAGTTACTGCAGTTGTGTATGTCAGTAAAGATAATCATCAATACACTATACTGGAGGTTGAAGGTAAAATTCATGATAATCACATTTCCATATTAATTGACCTAGGAGATAGTTTGAGTTATGTTACTCTTGGTTTAGTTGAATTAAACAAGATCAAGAAAGAAAATCATGCTAAGTACTGGTTAGTATAGTTAGCCACAGGGACGAAGAGAAAGGTAACAAATTGTATTCATGAATGTGAACTTATCATAGACGGTCAAAGTACAAAATTAGATATGAACATTTTACCTTTGGGATCTTATGATTTAATCATTGGAATGGACTGGTTAGAGAAACATAAAGTAATATTAAATTGTTACGAAAATTCACTTATTTACAGAGATGAAAACAACACAGTTAGGACAATACAAGGGATAAGAAAACGAATTTCGGTTAGGCAGATATCAACCATGCATTTTAAGAAATGTATGAACAAAGGTTGCCAAGTTTATGTTGTTCAGGTAACTAATCTATTAGAAAATGGAAAAAAACCCAGTTTAGAGGAGTCTGTAGTCCTACATGGGCTTAGAGATGTATATGTGGACGAAATACTAGAACTACCTCCAAGAAGAGAGATAGATTTCTCTATCGATGTACTACCTAGATATGCTCAGATATATAAGGAACCTTATAGAATGAGTCTACCCGAATTAACGGAAATGAAAATTCAGCTATAAAAACTATTAGTTAAAGAATATATCTGACCAAGTGTCTCACCTTGGGGAGCACCAATTCTCTTCATTAAAAAGAAAGATGGGACCTTGAGACTGTGCATTGACTATCGATAACTAAATAAGGTGATAATCAATAATAAGTATCCGTTAACCAAGATTAATGACTTGCATGACCAAGTTGGAGGAGAAAGGATATTTTGTAAGTTAGATTTAAGGTCTGGTTATCACCATGCCAGAATAAAAGATGAAAACATAAATAAAACAACATTTAGAACACGTTACAAACACTATGAGTTTTTCGTAATTCCCTTTGGTCTTAGTAATGCACCAACAACCTTTATGTGTTTGATGAATAATATATTCAGTCAATATCTGGATAGATTTGTGTTGGTGTTTATCGATGATATTTTAGTTTACTCGAAGAAATAAGAAGAACATGAAGAACATTTGAAAATAGTATTGAGGACCTTAAGGAAACACCAGTTGTATGCGAAGTTTGATAAGTGGAATTTCTACCAAAGAAGGATAGAGTACCTAGGAAACATGATATCCGAAGAGGGTATTGCAGTTGATTCAAAAAAGATAAAAGCCATTATGGAATGGCCTATCCCTAAGGATGTAGAAGACATCAAATCATTCATGGGAACTATTGGTTATTACTGAACATTTATCGAAGGATTTTCTAAGATCACATATCCAATTACATCCCTACAAAAAAAGGGAATAAGATTTACTTGGACACAAAAGTGTCGTGACATCTTTGATAAATTAAAAAGACTGTTAACTACAACACTTGTCCTAAGGGTAGCAAATCTCGATAAAGATTTTACAATTTGCGTGGATGCAATCAAAGAATGCTTGGGAGGTGTCCTAACATAAGATGGACATGTCATTTGTTGTGAATCACATAAAATGAAAGATCATGAATGGAATTACGTTACACATGACTTGGAATTAGCGGTCGTAATTCATGCTCTGAAAATGTGGCGACATTATTTAATGGAGAGAAGGTTTCTTCTACTAACTGACAATAGTGGTGTAAATTTTTTATTCAGTAAACTAGATCTCAATGCAAGGCAAGTGAGATGGCTGATCTTTTAAAGAGAATTTGATTTCGAAGTATGATACATCAAAGGTAAAGAAAACAAAGTTGTAGATGCTATAAGTTAGATAACTAACAAACTTTATGAGATAAGTGTTAGCAGATCAGAAAATGACATCAAAAAAAGAATAAAATGTGCAAGCAGTAATGACAAAAAGTACATAAAAACATCAACTAAATTGCAAGAAAATGTAGAAAAAATTAAAACAAAACAGACCTAAGCTTAGATAAAAATGGACTGCTAAGGTTCAAAAACAGGTTGTATGTACCTAATTCTACTGATTTAAAATAAACAATTCTTGATGAATTGCACAAAAGGCTGCATTTTGGTCATCCAGGATACCATAAAATGATAACAACCTTAAGAAAAAAAAATTATTGGCCTAATATGAGGAGTGAAATAGTTGAATATTTATCTAAACGCTTAGATTGTCAACACATAAAGGTGAACATCAATATACAACCATTCTGCTACAACCTCTACCTATACCGTAATGGAAGTGGGATATTATCTCACTGGACTTCATCACAGGTTTGCCTAAGACTTAAAAGCAAAATGACTCAATTATGGTAGTGATTGATAAACTTAGCAAATCTGCACATTTTAGAGGATTGGAAGGAATTGTTTATAGGATTGGATACTAACTTGAATTTTAGCACAAGATACCATCCAAAAACGGATGGGAAAACTGAAAGAATGAATCAAATTGTGGAAGACATGTTACGAATGTACGTGAAAAGGAAACCAACTAAGTGGGAGGAGTACCTACACTTAGTTGAATTTGCTTACAATAATGGCTATCAAACATCAGCCAAGGTGAGTCCCTTCGAAGCATTATACGGAAGGAAATGCACAACCGCAATTAGCTAGGATAATCCAATTGACAAGATTATGATAGGACCAAAAATACTCCAGGAAATGGAGGAAATGGTAAAAAGAGTACAACAAAATTTAAAGGAGGCCCAAGACCAACAAAAAATCTACACAGATTTAAAAAGGAGACACCAAGAATTTCAAATTGGGGACCATGTATATCTAAAAGTCAAAGCAAGGAGGAGATCTCTAAATCTAAGAAAATTTTCAAAGTTGGCGCCTAGGTTTTGTGGGCCCTTCGATCATTTAACTCGAATCGGACCCATGGCATATTAACTAGCACTTCCTGCAACCTTAAAATTAAATAATGTTTTTCATGTTTCCTTATTAAAAAGGTATATTCATGATCCTAGTGACATCATTGATTGGAACATGGTGCAGGTGGAACCAGAAGGTGAGTTACAAGTGGAACCTTTGCGCATTCAAGATAGGAAATAAACAATACTACATGACAGAGCCATCGCACAGGAAAAAGTGCAATCGAATCACTTTATCACTAAGGAGGCCACATGGGAATTGGAGGAAGATTTGCTGAAATATTATCCAAACCTATTCCGAGAGAGGAATGAACATTGAGGAAAGTGTTGTACTTAAGGGGGAGATGATGTAATATCCTTAAATTTTAGAATATTAAAGTTTAATTAAACTTGGACATAAATTTCCGTTTTTGGAAAAATTGGATTTTGAAATTATTTGTCATTAAAGGAAAATACAAATTTGGAATTTTTATTGTTGTAATTAATTATTTGATGACTATTGGGAAAATATTTGTCTTTCCCAAATTTCCTCTTTTATTTGACACGTGTGAAAAACAAACTCTTAATAAATTAAATCTTGGAAGATAAATGGAACAACCAGGTTAAAAATAGTTGACCTTGACTCCATGAGTGGGGAGCAGGTTTGAGTTACCTCAAGGATGATTTTTACAAGTGGAAAATTTTGAATTTGATCACGAGAAGCCCCTAAAAATTAGGGATTTGTAAAGCTGCGAATTTCCCAAGGAGGGAAGGAAAGACCTAGGCACAATGATGCATATAAAAACAACATATGAGAGGAGGTAGGATGTTTCTTAGTATGTTGGGGAAAAAAAACTATTTGTTTTTATGAGCACTGTTAGTGTGAGGCAAAGGAATTTATTATCTCTGAATGGATTTGTTGTTCTGAGCATTGTTAGTGTGAGGTAAAGGAATTTTTGATCTGTGGATGGTGACTATAGCTAAGGAGGACCATTCGGTTTGCCCTTATGGACTCATGGTCAGGCTAAGGGGTGAACATAAAAAGTGAACTTGGTTGCTTTGTTCTATGTTTGGGTGGAATGTGGTTGTTCCATTTTATTCCAGAATCAAGATTCAGATATGTATCTCAGCTTGTATTCTTTGTCAATGTTACATTTATGATTTTCATTTGTTAGAATTATGATTGATTGTATATACATAAATGAAATCAATTCGTAAGGGAATGTATGATCATGTTTTCCTATGGCTTATCATAGTTAAATAACACTGGAAATATTGGTTGTTTGAGATATGATGGTGGTATATATCTACATATGCTCATACATAAAGTGTAACATCCCGCTCTAGCGCACTGAGAAAACCTATTATTTGAGGACACTTCCTCGGAAGTGATCTGGACTAGTCTGATGTTAAAAAATTTATACTCGATTATGAGGTGTTATGATAGATGACATGATGTTTTAATATTGTTGTAGACAGGTGCTATTGACCCAGTTTATTTGAGTGTGTAGGGTTTTTGACCTGGAGGATGCAGAGGCATCGACGAAACCCTTGGACTCCGGATTGAGTCAGGGAGTTTGATATTGAGTTGATTTATTTACCATGATATTTATTGATTTGATGATATGTTGTTGAAATATTCTGACATGATGGTTGATGATGCAGGCTGACGATAGCTTGCCGACCAGACTCACATATGGAGTAAAGGGGCCACACATGATTTTCAGAGAGGTTGAGGGAGAGGTGTGGACAACAGCCTTGCCACAGCCTACTAACACTCCCGCCATGGCTTGAACTGTAGGTTAACGATTACCTAGTTCGAGAGGATCCACGATGCCATGAGGGTAGACTGCGACAGTCGCTCACGATGATTCTAAGGGGCGTGCAATAAGGCGGGGGCCTTATTCCTTAGAACCCTTAGTCTCCCACAAGTTTACCTGGCAGAGTGTTGACTCCAGGGGTTATAGATGTCTACCAATTAGTCAAGTTGGTGAGTATCACCCTTGGAGCACGTGGTGCATCCTGAAGGTCACGTCACGCAAAAGAAACACACGTTGGTGAGTGGCACCCTTGGAGCACGTGGTGCATCCTAAAGGGCACGTCGCGCAATAGAAGCAAATGAGGCGAGTGGCACCCTTGGAGCACGTAGTGCGTCCTGAAGGGCACGTCACATTGAGGGTGATGATGAGACATACCTAGATGACCCTAAAGACCTTAACACCTGAAGAAATTCTCAAAACGACTCCCCTAGTTAATTGTCGCCCAGTTCAAATCTAAACCTACATTTAAAACATCTCTAAGATAAAATTTTGATAAGCCCTAAG
>SNQJ01S0021454.1:49611-59956 GCA_010110895.2 Picea sitchensis | reverse complement strand
TGTCAATTATCCATATAGAAAACATATTATAATTGATCATATGTGACATATGCATAAATGAAATACTCAAACTAATATAATCCACTCCCTAACTCAATCTAGAGTCCAAGTAGGTCCATTGTTGCCATCGACATCCACAATATTTCAAGTGTCATGCACAGTCAGGGGAAACTCATCAATAGAATGTGTCAATACATAGATATGAAATAACATAAATCATAATACATCAACATCATCATAAGAATCCATAAGAGAAAAAGATAACCAAATACTATAATCAGATCATTTTCACGCAAGTGTCCTCAAAGAATAAGTCAATAACATGTGCTCACAAGACCAGGATATTATAGTATTGATATGTACATCCTTGATGCAGGAGAAACTTTCCTCCAAAGTAAAGATTTTTTATTAGACCTAATGATTCTTATAATTTACTAAAGGGAATGAGTTCCCTTAATGGATTTGATTATATTTTCCTAAGTTTTAATCATATTCTACAAGGATAGGATTTTTTCCCTAATTATTAGTTAAAAATATTATTTAGGAAATTAGTTGTATTAGGTGTATTTTCCCAAGTATGGACGATTTGATAAAATTGATCCTTGTCAATCTTAGAGAGATATAATGCTATTTTTTTAATTAGTTAAAGGATTTTAGGAATTTTTTTTCCTAATATGTAAGTTTGGCTTCCATGCAAAAATTTAATCCTTTGGGCATGTAGGAGGGTGGCCAATTAGTGAAGCATAGAGAAAACAAAGTGTGGAAAAATGAATGAAGAATCAAGCCAACAAGTGAGTAAAGGTAAAAGTAGAGCTAGACTGTAGAATCTGATAGAGATATTATTGCAAACTTTTGTACCGAGATTCATTAATAGAAATAGTTGTGCTTCTGGGGAACACATGTCAATGTGGAATTTGGTTATATTTCTAATGTATTAATGTCCCTTTATTGAATGATTGAATTCCATATCGAACTCTTAGAATATTTTTTGTAGGTTTAAAAGATTTAATTTTCTTAAAACCCTCAATCAAAGAAGGAAGGATCGAACAGTTCGATTGGATAGAAACTTTTTTGGAATAAGGATTCAATAGGAGATAAAAATTCTACTATATGTGCATGTGAATCGAGGGTCAAATACCTTCAATGGATGGAGATAAATCCATTGTAGTTGTTGAGGAAAATTGACCATCCAATTGGAATGAAGAGTTAATCATGGTCGTTGATTATAATGCCTAGGTTTCATTTGTGTGTTTCAAGTAAGAGTGACTGAGATTAGATCAGGAAAACCCTTTTCCAAATTGAATACTGAGATCATTGGTGATCCATATTATTTTTGGTATGAAATTAGAGTGGAGATATAATAAAGAAATGTACAAATATATATCATCCATATAATAATATAAAAGATATATATCATATATATAACCATAAACACAAAGATACAATAATATAATTTTTTTATTAATGAGCTAAATGTAAAACCCTGTAGAAATATAGAGTGAAAGAATCACTAGAATGGTGGAAACATATCTCTGGGAAGAGATGTGATGGACACTCACATTCACAAGAAGATGATTCTTACAATGAGGCTCCAAAGGCCTATTTAACATAAATAAAATCCAAAATCCTAACCCCGGAAGATGAAAAGCCAACAATTTTGTGGACCCCATTTTGGGTAGTTTGGTGTATCAACATCCCAGGGGTGTAACTTTGGCATATGATCTTCGTTTGGGGCACATCGTACATCGTTGGAAATATATTGAAGAGGATATTCATTTTTGGGGCTCAATCATATCTTTTGATTAACATTGAGGTGCTCGATCGCAAAAAAACATCATTTTGGCTCTCAAAATCATCCTGAAAGTTTAGGAACTGAAAAACTACTAAAAATAGTAAATTGTCAGAAGACTATTTTGAGCTAGTTGGGATAGGTGGGTGGCTGTTGATATCCACCTCAATAAAAGGTCCCTCCTTAGGAAGAAATTGTCTCCATTGCGTTACTTTTATAGGGGAGAGGGGGAAGTGTTTGTTTTTTAACCTTGGTGACTTGCTTGCCTTGTTCGAGAATTTGTGCTACTTGGTTTGATGAAGGTTGTTGAGAACATGATGTTGGAAGGGTTGGAACTTTTTAACCAGTCGAGATACCTGAGATGATTGTGTGCATAAGGAATACTTGCACTTTGTTGCAATCTTGTTGACATGCTTCTATTGGATAGAAAGTGCTTGGGCCGAGGCTGTAGTGGTTGTAGTGTCCTTTTGTTCAAATTTTGAACAGATTGTGAAGAAGTTGAATTGTTTAGTATGAAATACTACCTTGCGACATTGTTTAGGTGGGGAAGTAGTCAAAAATACCTCTAGTATCCTGTAGAGATGACCCCCTAGAGTAACAATGAAACTACAGGGTTGAGACTCATAAATATCAAGGCACTTCCACATATATGGTTGGGCCAAAAGAACATCACAGACATCCAATGGGGAAAAATCACAAAATAACTCATCCTTGAAGGACTGGATGTCATATGACAATCAATATTGTTGGCTAACATGAATATCTCATCCCTCGTGAAGACAATCGATGTCATATGGCTGTGGGTGTGGTGTTTTTGACAATCCTAGATGTTTGACAACCTCGACTGAGATGAGGTTCTTCTGGATTCCACTATCAACAATAAAATGCAGCGGGGTCCCATTCACCTACATATGTGAATGAAAAATATGCTCCCCCTCTTCCGAATCTGTTGTTTCCTCTGGTTGAATTTTTGCAATCGCAATAGTAGCAGTGGGGTCTGCATTTGATAATTTTTCTTCTACCAGTATTTTCTGAATCAAATTATAAATTAGGGTTTGACTTGCCTTTTATATTGACCACCAATGATTGTTTTGAGAAACACTCATCAGTGTTGTGCCAGGGGATTTTGCGAAAATTGCACCATTTTCTAGTGTCATTGTTCATCTTTTCGTTACCCTTCTTTTCCTGTGGCTTGGAATGGTTGTCTGAAAGCTAGTTGTTAGGGACGTCTTTGCCATACTTTCATTGTTGTGGATTTACTGGACCAAACTCCTGCTTGTTTTGGTGCTTAAATTTATTCTTTATTTTAACAACATATTGATAAGTCACACCCAATGATGATATGTCCAGAAAATCCATTTCAGTTTGGATGTATCTATGTAGAGCCCCATGGTATTTAAGAACCGGATGTCTCTCGCATTATTTTATACCTAGATTTGTGTGAAAGGTATGCAAGGTATTGGTGAACTATGACATGGCTTGGCCCCTCTCTTATCATAGTGTGGTCCATCTGATTTATTGGTCGTGATAGTTTCCAATAGGGTAATAGTGTTCCTTGACCACATCCACAAAAAAATACCAAGTGGGATCAGCCCCATATATTCCAGACTCCTCTGTGGAAATTTTATCCTAGTAAGTTTCCCTCCAATGTTTGACATGGGAGAAAGCCTTAAGGACTGTGAAGGTGATATTTTCCTTCTCGGAGAAATTATGAACAAAGAAATAACCTTCTTGCAGATTTAACCATTTTTCTAGGGCATCTGCATCTATCTGTCCTTCAAATATAGGAATATAAAAACTAACTTGTACCTTGAAAGGTGAGGTGCCTCCAAAGTGGCCACTTGATGAAGACGCACTAGTTTTTATCGACAAGTGTTGAAGGATGTGGGAAAAATTCTCCATCATTTTGTCCCTCTGTCACATGACAAATTGCTTAAGCAACATATTAATAAAATCATCTGATCTATAATTTTTATTTTCTTTCACCATGGAGGGTTTCTTGGGAATGCAAGAGATATTTTCCTTAAGAGAGACAATCTCAATACTTAACTTTATATACTCAGACATTGTCGAGGACATGCACTGAAATAAAAAGGATAAAGAGCAACCTGCTCTGATACCACTGATCCGTATTATTTTCGACACGAAATGAGAGCAGATATTTAATAAAGAAATATATAGAGATATATCATATATCTAATAATATAAAATATATATATCATAGATATAACCATAAACATATAGATACAGTAATACATAATTTCTATTAATCAGGAAAATGTACAAAAATGTAGAAATATAGAGTGAAAGACTCGCTAGAATGGTGGCATCTTATCTCTATGAAGAGATGTGATGGATACTCAAATTTGCAAGAATATGATTGTTACAATGAGGCTCAAAACGCATTTTTAAAATAAATAAATAGAAAACCCTAACCCTGAAAGATGAAAAACCAACAGTTTTGTGTACCTTGTTTTGGGTAGTTTGGTGTATCAACTTCTTGGGGTGTAACTTTGGCATATGATCTCCATTTGGGACGCATGATAGCTCATTGGAAATGTATCTATGAGGAGATTCATTTTTGTGGCTTATTCATAGCCTTTGGAATTTTTTGAAGTGATAGATCACTAAAAAGCGTCATTTAAGCCCTCAAAATGGCCCAGAAATTTTAGGAACCAAAAAACTGCTAAAAATAGTAAATTCTCAGAAGACTGTTTTGAGTTAGTTGGGATAGGTTGGTGGCCACTGATATCCACTTGGATCAATACTCCGTCCTTATGGAGAAATTTTCTTCATTGTGTTGAGTTCTCGGGGGAGAGGGGGAACCATTTGTTGAATTTGAACCTCGGTGAGTTGTTTGTCTTGTTGGAGAATTTGCACTGCTTGGTTTGTGGAAGGTTTTTGAGAACCTGATGTTGGAAGGGTTATAATTTTTTAACTAGTTGGGATATTTGAGATGACTGTGTGCATAAGGAATATTTATGCTTTGTTGTAATCTTGTTTACCTGCTTCCATTAGAAAGAAAGTACTTGAGTCAAGGCTATAGTGGTTGTAGTGTCCTTTTGTTCACCTTTTGAAAAAATTGTGAACAAGATGAATTTTGTAGTATGCGATACTACCTTGCGGAGATTTTTAGGTGGGAAATTAGTGAGAACTACCTCTGGTATCTTATAGAGATGACCCTCCATAGTAACGATGACGCTATGGGGTTGAGACTCATAAATAACATTGCACTTCCACATATATGGCTAACCCAAAAGAACATCACAGACATCCAATGTGGAAACATCACATAATACCTCATCCTTGAAGGAGTGAATGTTGTATGACAATCGAAATTGTGGGCTAACACAAAGATCTTGTCACTAGCGAAGCCACCTGATGTTGTATGGCTACGGGTGTGGTGTTGTTGAGAATCCCAATTGGTTGACAACCTTTGTTGAGATTAGTTTCTTCTGGCTTCTGCTATCAACAATAAAATGCAGCGGGGTCCCCTTCATCCACATTTGTGAATGAAAAATGCACTCCCCCTCTTTAGAATCTGTTGGTTCCTCAAGTTGAATTGGTTTTGTCATGACAGTAGTAGTGGATTCTACATCAATGATTTTTCTTCTACCAATATTTTTTGAATCATATTTTGAATCAAGGATCAACTCATTGTCTTTGATATCAACCACCAATGATTTTTTTGAGAAACATTCATTGTTTTTGTGCCAGGGGATTTTTGGAAATCGCACCATTTTMTRGTGTCCTTCTTTGTCTTTTCATTACCTTCTTTTATTGTGGCTTGGACTAGTTTTATRAAGACTTTTTGTTAGGGTCATCTTTAGMATAATTTGGTTGTTGMAAATTTGCATACTCAAACTCCTGCGTGTTCTGGGACTTAAATTTCTTCTCGATTTTAACAACATATCGATAARAAACACCTAGTGATTAGATGTCCAGAAAATCCACTTCAGTTTTGATGTATCTGTGTAGAGCCCCATGGTATTTCAGAACMAGATGTCCCTTAGAGTCTTTGATACCCATCTTGGTGTGAAAGGTATGGAGGGTATTGGTGAACTCTGACACCTATTGTCCCCTCTCTTTTTGTAGTTTGGTCCATCTCATGTAYTGTTCGTCATAGTTTCCAATAGGGTAATATTGTTCCTTGACCGCATCCCCAAAAAAATACCAAGTGGGATCAACCACATATATTYTAGATTCCTCTATGTAGATTTTCTCCTAGTAAGTTTCCCACCAATTTTTGACATGGGGTAGATCCTTAAGGAATGTGAAGGTGATATTTTCCGTGTCGGAGAAATCATGAACAAAGAAATCACATTATATCATATTTAACCATTTTTCGAGGTCATCCGCATCTATTTGTCCTTCAAATATGGGAATATGATAATTAAATTTTATATTCAAAGGTGAGGTTCCTCCAAATCGTCTTCTTGATGAAGGTGCACCAATTTTTATTAGCATGCATTGAAGGATGTGGGGAAAATTCTCCATCATTTCATCCATCTATCGTGTGAGAGATTGCTCAAGAAGAAGATTAATAAAATTGCTTGCTCTGACATTTTTATTTTCTTTCTCCATGGAGGGTTTATTTGGCATGAAAGAGTGATTTTCCTCAAGAGAGAATATTTATAGGCCGAACTTTCTATACTCGGGCCTCGTTGGGGACATGGACTGAAAAAAATGACCAAGAGCAACCTTCTCTGATACCATTGATCTAGATTATTTTCGGCACAAAATGAGAGAGAATATATAATAAAGAAATGTATATAGATACATAATATATCCAACAATATAATAGATATATAACAATAAATACAGAGATATAATAATAGACAATTTCTATTATTGAGCGAAATGTACAAAACTGTACAAATACAGAGTGAAAGACTCTCTAGAATAGTGGCAAATTATCTCTCAGTTCAGAGATGTAATGGCTACTCACATTCCCAAGAAGATGATTGTTACAATGAGTTTCCAAAGGATTTTTTAACATAAATAAAATATAAAACCCTAACCTGTGAAGATGAAAAAGCCAACAGTTTAGTGGACCTTGTTTTGGGTAGTTGGGTGTATCAACTTCTGAGGGGTGTAACTATGGCATACAATCTCCACTTGGGGTGCACGATAGTTTGTTGGAAAGGTTTAGAAGAGGAGATTCATTTTGGTGGATGAATAAGTGCATTCGATTATCTTTGAGGTGCTTGATGGTCAAAAATGGTTGTTTAGGCCCTCAAATTAGCCCCGAAAGTTTAAGAACCGAAAAACTGTTAAAAAATAGTATATTTTTAGAAGAATTTTTTGAGCCAGTTTATTTCATCATGACCTTGATAGATCGAGACTACACAATATTTTAGTTCTAATAACAATGAAGCTAATATAGGCTTGAAAATATCGATGATGGAGATCTACTTGAACTAAGTTAGATATATTGTTTTGAAGAGACACATAGAAACAAGTTCGTCGAGTCTAATAGTGCAGTGGGAAAAGGTGAATGGATCATGATGATTTATCACAAGAGATTGAAGACTAACATAAATTGTGTATTCTATTATATAGTTCGAGAATCCTTTCATCAATGATTTGTTAGGCTAGGACTCAAGCTTCACAAGTTCGTCGACGATGATCTCCACTTTTAATCACCAACAACAATCAAGGTAAGGTGATTGACAATGTATGCAATGATCATGTCAATGGAGGGGATATGTTTAAACTGAACCATACCAACGGATCAAGAAGAGGTCACACGACAAAATTTTGTTGGAATGAAAGTTCATAGTGGGGTCTAGTTTGTTTGGTACTCAATGTATCGTCACAACGTTTTGAAGTTGGGAGTACATCAATACACTAGAGGTCCAACGACGACATTTTAGCACCTAGTCACAACTCATTCTCCTATGGAATTATAAGTGTCAATACCTTATTGTTTATCTCATATTTGGAGAAGGATAAATTATGTGTGTATTGTCACTCAAATAAAATAAAGGAACAATAACGATGATAAGTGCTTGGTCATAAATCAAGGTCATGTGGAAGGTTAAACACTTAGATTTTAGCGCTTGGTTGTAAGTGTTTTGTCGAGGATCCAGTCATATGTGGTCAAACAAATATATGCCAAAGGATGAAGGAACTCACAGTGTGGATTTTGGAATAAGGATATAACATAAGTTCGAGAGGAGGACATGGACTTAGAACCTGAAGGAAATAAGTGATTATATATAGGTGCATAGCAGAGGTTCATTATTTTGTTAAAGGAGGATTTGCGGTCCAACTGAAGAGTCTGAGCAACTCAAGTTTCGAAGCTGCCAATAGAGAAATTTGAAGCTTTGTTACATTGGGTTTTAGATTGGAAGGTCATCATCAAGTGGTATCAAAGCAGAGAAAAATCTTGCAACACTTGATTCCATCAAATATTATCATATCGTAGTAAATATCATTGGAGTTCTGTAACATATACAAAGTGAATATGGGAATTGCATAGTCAATTTGTTCTTTAAAGAAAGCTGACAAATAGTGAAATTTTGCAATAGGAAATTTGTAGGTAGAGCGTAGTTCCAATAAAGAGGGCGTTGAGTAGAACTATGAAACTTACATGGGATAAATTTTTGGAGAAGTAGAATGTGTATAAACGAAGAAAAAGGAATTGGATATACAATTACCTTGGTGAATTACTATACAATTAAGGCCATTCCAACCAAGAAGCAAAATAAATATTTGGAGGAAAGTATCATGAAACCAATCTTCCAGGTATTGATCTGATGTTTTGATAATTGACTCTGGTAAATATATAATATTCACACACACACGCGTGCACGCGCGCGCGCACACACACACACACACACACACACACACATTTGTTTGCAGTTAGCAAAAGGAAGAGAAAGGAATTGTAGGAGCCATTACAACCAGAGAAGATGTAACGAAGGAAGAGGGATTAAGTGGAGTTGTCAAGTGAAGAAGGTTGTTGTAGAAAGAACCTTGCAACAAGGGATGTTGTAAACACTTCTAAATGAGGACTGGAGGTAAGGAAAATAATACAAGTTCTTATAAGAGTGTGGGAAGAATAGAGGATTCTTAGAATGTTCCATAGGAGAGGACCTATGATACCAAAATGTCAATATCATGAGGAAATATTGATGATGTATTGAGTGGAAAGGTGTAGATATTTCTATGGAGAGGAAATGATTGATGTAGCTCACAGTGGGAAGGCAAAATATCACATAGGGAAGATATGGAGATGACTATTTATAAACATTCCAGAGATTCAGAAGAAATCCATAACAAAAGGAAAGAGAATTCCATAGTAATTGGTAGAAAGAATATGAGTCAAGAAAATATTGAGAGAGAGTTTGTTGAGTTAAACAAAAAACTTAGTATAATTAGGGAGTTTCTATAGAAAATTGAGGAGAACCAAAGACAAGGATGGAATGTGAAGAAGAAGGTCAAATTTCATATTGTACATATATATTTAAGGAAGATGAGACAGATATCGAAGAAGATATTGAATGATTAGATCACAAAGGAAGAGCTCAGAGAAGTTGAGTACACACATTTCTTGGATGCATGACCAACAGTTCACTTTTGTGAACTAGAATAGGGATAAATACTTAGAGAATATGATGATGAATATGTTTAATGGAGACATGTTGAGAGTCTTGTAGAATATCGGGAAAGTTTATATCATCATGAAGAATTGATTATAGAAGCATCTTAAGAGACACATGAGTCTCATGTTTTTAAAACTAACGAATTATGTGTGATTGCAGATTATGAAGATAGGAATCACCCAAAATATGTCATAGGAGACGAGGAAGATGGATAATTTTTTGATGAAGGAATAAAGAAGACACATATCCATAAATCGGTTGCATTATAAGAGATACATCATTGTATCATAAAATATGTGAAAGGTTAAACCATTCATATTCAACTGAGGTACGTTTTGAAGAGGATGAAGATGTGAAAATGACAATAAGATGGCTTGAAGATACTTCAAGTGATGAAGTACATGAAATATTATAATGGGTTATGCAATATTATAGTGATGCAAGAAAGGAACTTTATAAATAAGAAATGACACTGAAGGATGATGATGGTGTTGAATATCATTGGTGCATAATCATGGATGAATCCTTATGCAAAGGTATAAAACATTTACTGCAAATCTTTTAGTTTAATAAGACCCAAGAACAAAGTTTTTTTGAGAAATAACATAGATTGAGCATGCAACTTAGAGATATGCAATGTTGTTTGCATAATTTTTTATTTAGTGAGAATTGTTTTAAATAATTTGATAATAGAAAGAGGTGTGAACACAAGGAGATGGCAACAACCATACACAGTTTCTATGAAAATTTGTAGCATATCGATTTCAATAAGGATGTGTACTAGTAAAGAACAATACTCGACATTGAATTGGATGAGTATTGGGAGAATTTGATGAATATTTTTGAGTGGAAATACCAAAGGAAGAATAATAAGAGAAGCATGAAAGTACAACTTACTAAAGAAAGCAAGGATTTTTCACAACAACAAAGTAAAATATGTGATCCT
>SNQJ01S0021454.1:34939-48302 GCA_010110895.2 Picea sitchensis | reverse complement strand
CAGCCAAAGTGTATCCAAATGAATGAACAAGCAGGGCAAGGAGTGAGAGAATCTTGAAGTAGAGCGTGACTATAGAATCGAGTTGAGATATTTTTGTAGACTGATGTACAAAGATTCATTTATAGAAATATTTGTGTTTTTGGGAACCGTGTGTTAGTGTGGAGTTGTGTTGTCTTTCCAATGTATTAATGTCCCTGTGTTGAATGATTGAAGTCTAGAACACAATATTAGAAATTTTTTTGTAGGTTTTGAAGCTTTAACTGTGCTAAAACCCTCAATCAAAGAAGGAAGGATCGATCACGTAGATTGGACAACGAATTGGTTTGGAATCAATATTTAACAAGTGATTAAACTTCTACTATGTGCGCAGGAGAAACAAGGGTCAAATACCTTCATTGGATGGAGTTAAATCCCTTATAGGAATCAAGGAGTAGTGACCATCCAATCAGGTTGAAGAGTTAATGGCCACCATTGATTCTAGCGCCAAGGTTTCATTTGTTCGTTTTAAGTATGGAGGGTTGATATTAGATCCGGAAAACCCTTTTCCAAATAGACATCTAATATCATTGGGGTTATATTGTAGGGAGTTTTTATCATGATGACCTCACTAGATTGACGCTACACAGTATTTTATGTCTGACAACGATGAAACTAGGATAGACTTCAAAAGATCGACACTGGATATCCACTTGAAATATGTTAGATCTATTGTTCTGAAGTGACACATAGAAACTAGTTCATCGATTCTAAGAGTACAGTGGGAAAAGGTGAATGGATAGTGATCATTGATAAGAATATATTGACCACTGAGACCAATCATGGGTCCTATTAGATCGTCGAAGAATTATATCATCAGGGCTTTACAACGCTAAGACTCAAGCTTCCTAGGTTCAACAACGATGTTACCCAATTCTTATTACCGTCAATGATAAATGCAAGGAAAGCGATGATGTATACATCGATTAGATAAATGGTAGGGATTTTTTTTAAGTCAACTAGACCAGCGGATCATGAAGAGAGAAAGTGGCAATCTTCTGTTTGAATGAAAGCTCAGACTGGGGTCCAATTTCATCGGTACTAAACGTATCGTCGAGTTGCATTGAACCAACGAGTACATAGATAGTCCCAAGGTTCTATGAAGACATTTTAGCACCTAGTCAGACCTTGTGGTCCTATGGAAAGGTAAGCATCGAGACCCTAATGTTTAGCTCGTCATCAGAGCTAGGTAGCTTATGTGTGTGTCGATGATCCAATATAAGAAAGGAAGGATGACAAAGATAAGCACTTGGAAACGGCTCAAGGTCATATGGAAGGTTAAGCGATCATATTTTAGCACTTGGTTGTAACCATTTGGTCGAGGAGTTGATCATATGTGGTCAAAAAAACAGACGCCAAAGGATGAAGGAACTGATAGCGCAGAGTTTGGCGCAAGGCTATAGCATATGGTTGAGTGGAGTATAGGGACTTAGCGCCCGAATGAAATACGTGACTACAGGCTGGTGCATAATAGAGGTTCATAATTCTGTTAAAGGAGGATTTAGGGTCCGACTGAAGATTCTAAGAAGCTCGAGTGTTGAAGCTACCAATAGAGAAATTTGAACTCTTTTCCATTGGGTTTTTGACTGGGAGATCATCGTCATTCTTTATTTTAACATTCAAATTTTGGATGTGCCATTTTATTATGGAATCTAATTTACAATTATTAGTATTTTTATTACAAATTTTACCATATTTTATTATGAATTGTATTCTACAGTTTTATTCTTCTCACTTTAAACTTTTGATAGTAATCTCACCAACTTTTAAAAGATAGGTAGAAAATAAAAGTATAACTAGTAGTGATTTCATTAAAATGTTTAATGTGTATTTCTATATTTCCAAAAAGTAAATAAAATACCAAAATAACTTTTTATTCATCTTATGATAAGATGTTTGATAGTAATCTCACCAACTTTTAAAAGATAGGTAGAAAATAAAAGTATAACTAGTAGTGATTTCATTAAAATGTTTAATGTGTATTTCTATATTTCCAAAAAGTAAATAAAATACCAAAATAACTTTTTATTCATCTTATGATAAGATGTTGGATAGGGAAAGTTAACAAACATTTAAAACAACTATCTTGAAAACAAATAAAAATGTTTCAAACTTTGAACTCTTTAAGGAATTATGAATAATTCTTAAGTCTATAATATAGATATGGTTTATTTTCTCATATTAGTATAAAACAATTAGCATGGTAAAGGTCACTTTAGTGGAATATGTTTTAAAATTTCTTTTCATATTTAATAAATAAATTTAGAATTGTCTTCACGATTTTATAGATGATTAAGTACAAATCGTATTTAAATAGTTAATCAAATTATAGAATAATTAATTGAATAATTTAATAAATTGTATAAAATTATGTGATTAATATATTGTATTTTCATAAACAATAAATAATTCATTATTAAAAATAGTTAATTACTATATGCTATTAAATATTGTTAAGTTTTTACAATTACAATCAAAATATAATGATTTTGTATAATTAAAGTTAAAGATTAGATAATGATTTTTACAAGTGTAACATTACATTAAATGAATGTTACATCCAAAAATTAATTTAAAAATAGAGACATCAATAATAAGGGTAATATTTACTAATGTTTATAGTTAACATATTTCTTATACATTTTATAAATCAAACGACATCAAACAAAATTCTAGTCAATGCACCAATAATTGTAGAATATGTGATATAAAAGTATTAAACCATATCAACAACCATATACATTGTATGAAAAGGCATAATATACATGAATAATAGCATTAAAATAAATATATATGTCAAATATCCATCTCCAATCACATGTCAACAATCAATAAACATCATCAATATACATCTCCATATATGGCACTATTGGTAGGTCAGTGGCTAGTGCACCAATAGTTGTATGAGTTAGAGGCTTTGTCGGTAGATCACTACGTGGAGTAGTAAGAGTAGCTGGTGGTGTAGGTGGAGGAGTATTTTACTCATATGTCTTGTTATCTAAAGACATACAATATGAATAAGATATGAGAGGAATAAAATAGAAAAACATGTTTCACAACTTTTTTCTCCTTAATCCTCACCCTCTGAGATACTATTGGGACACCAACAATATGCCATATACACGGCAAGATCACTAGATACTCTAGGTCAAAATAGATATAATATGCAACTCGTCATCAAATTATATACCTATTAAGTGACTTGGTGGTGAAAGTAGAAATAATTTAAATTTATCACAATTAATGTCCATTCTCCTTAATTGTCTCATCGACCTCAACCATCCTCATAATAGATTTGGGAGGATTCCCATCAACATGATAATAGCCAATATCTTCAATATCATAGACAATAATTAGATAATTTTAAACAATAATATAATTAATAATTTGTTATTTCACAAAAACAGATATGCAATTAATAATGAAAACATCGTAATAACATTACCCCTCCAATGTGTTAAAATATGCAACAAATAATAAAAACATCATAATAACATTACCCCTCCAATCTGGTGTTATGATTGCAACAAACAAGAGGTTCAAACACCATTTTATTCCATATCTACATAAGGATATTAAACAAGGCCAAGGACATTATCATCTTCACTACCTAACACATCAATGACATCTTAAACCACAACTATACATGGGAACTCTGGATGGACGCCCTTGCAAAACATATGGCCCCATATCCATACACACATAAATAATATACCTAATAAGGTTTCAATCAAATGACAATGCAATCACTAGAAACCTCTCAAAAAATAAACAAAATAACTTGAAAACAAAGGGAAGATCCATCTCCCATCCAACCTCCTACAATATCTATCCAAAACAATACAAAATTATCATAGTAGAATAGTGGACCACCTGATTAATTTGGGTCATTAAACAAGGCTATCAACATAATTCATCATAAGGAAACTAATTGAGCACCCATCAACAATATAATATCCTAGTTTAGTGATAATAAGGAATATGTTTCTAAAATTTTCACCTCAAATTTTCTTTGTATGCTAGAACTCACCAAGGTTCGTAATATCTCAACTAACATGTACTTTATTCTATTTAAGCTATACCTTTACTACCATGATAATATCAAGAAAATTGAAAAAATCTCACCTTCACCCTCATTATATAGGCCAATAATGAAATATAGGTCCTCCCTCCATAGTCAAATGATACCACATATTCATATCAACCCGTAATGGCCATCTAGAGTGATCAAAGTGATGAATTAGTTGGCATGATAAATCACTATCCCTTTGAGGGATTTATCTATTGACACTTGAAATGAAACTTGGGCATATCACTCCAAACAATCTTACACGGATCTAAGCAAGGTTGGAAAGCCAAGGTATTCTTAAATACATAAACTCAATAACTATGGAATTAACTTTTTTACTTAAACAAGTCAATTGAGTTCTTTCCCTTAAGAGATCAATCCTCCAATTATATGTGTTGTTAATGTTACTTTTAATATTTTTCTTAAGATGATGATTAATTGTGTTATTCATATTTTCCTTTAGATAGTGATTAATTGTGTTAAATTATGAAGTTAAGATGAAAACCTAATTTTAACATCTATGTAAATTAAATACATCTCCAATTATATGTGTTGTGAATATTATTTTTATTATTTTCCTTAAGATGATGATTAATTGTGTTATTCATATTTTCCTTTAGATAGTGATTAATTGTGTTAAATTATAAAGTTAAGATGAAAACCTAATTCTAAGATGATGATTAATTGTGTTATTCATATTTTCCTTTAAATAGTGATTAATTGTGTTAAATTATGAAATTAAGATGAAAACCTAATTCTAACATCTATGTAAATTAAATACTAAATGAAAAAATGTTATAGCTGTTTCTTTTTAATTTAAATAAAATCCGAATTCCAAGTTATGCAAATAAAATACTACGTTAATACATGAAAGAATGTTATAACCGTTACTTATTAATTTAAATAAAATATAAATTCCAAGTTATAGTGCGTTACAAATGTACTGTCATATTTTTAATTCAATACAAATATTGGAAATGAATTGTTAGTAAAATTATAAATGATTAAATTGTTGAATCGGTCCTATACACAACATAGTATAAGCATAAAATTACAAATCATAATTAGTGAAAGGTTTTCATATGTACAAGGATTATACAAATTAAATGAAACTGAAAAAAATGATTGTACATAAAGCAAGAAAGCTATAAAAGAAAGTAAATATACAAAGACAAGTAGAAGTATGCTTCAATATTTTTTTTAATAAATAAAGTTATTTGTATAACCACAAGTAACCCAAATACTTCTCACACTTGGCTCGACTTCCTCTAAACAAGATGTTTTCAAAACCATATGCTATTCACACCAACTTTAAAGTCGAGGAGGATGAAGCCCAAGGCAAAGCCCCAAACACTGTACATACTTTACTAACTCTATAATCATATTATTTCAATCATGTGAATGATATTCATATGTTCATATGTATGTTATTCATATGTAGACATTTTCATAGAATTAAAAATAAAAAACAAATATACAAACTAATCTCTAGAGAGAAGCCCCTTTTGTTTAATCTCTAGAGGGAAGCCCCTTTTGTTTAACCCTATGGACCTTGGATTATAGCCTACCTCCCATTGCTAGGACTATTATAACCTACGTACCATTGCTAGGACTATTAGGCAACTGAAGAATTGAAAAAATGAAATTATATATGATGTAGTAATAGAACAAAGATATACTCATTTTCTTTTTTCGCTTGCATTTACTTAGGTATGCCTCCTCTCTTTTCATAAGAGGTGGTTGTGTAGTGGAAAAGTTAAAACTATTGGCTCTTGAATTTCATTCAAAAATTGTTTTCTCCGTTTTAAATTTTAAAGTTAATAAATAACTAGTTTTGAATGTCATAAATTTAAGTTAATAAATAACTAATTTTGAATATCATAACTAATTTTGAATGTCATACATTCATAAGTTTTTGTGTTAAATGTCATCAATACATACATTTATAAGTTTTGATGTTAAATGTCATCAATAATATTAAAAACAGTGCAAAGTCATAAATAAAATTCTAACAAGTTTTACTACACAAACATCCAAAAATTGTCTCCATGCTAATCGATCATGTAACTGTATCACATGGTCATCATTAATTAATTAATTGCATTTATTCATAGTCTCATCATACATCTTTTCCAAAATGAAACCTGAACTAATTATGGACCGTCTTTTGTTTAACCATAGTTATGGACCTTGGATTGTAGCCTACCTACCATTGCTAGGCCTATTATGCTATTGAAGAATTGAAAAAATGAAATTACATAGGATATAGTAATAGAACAAAGATATACCCGCTCTCTTTTTTCTCTTTAACTTAGGTATGCCTCCTCTCTTTTCATAAGAGGTGGTTGGGTAGTGGAAAAGTTATAATTATTGGCTCTTGAATTTCATCCATGAATTGTTTTGTGGGTTTTAAATTTTGAACTTCATAAAGGAGTAATTTAGAATGTTATAAATTTCAAAGGAAGTTAGAGAAACTAAAGTTCTAGGTTAACTACGGGTATTAACTCAACTAATATGAAGATGAAAATAATTTTGATGATAAGTAAATTTTTCTAGTTTCTATTTGAATATAATTTAAATTTATGTAGCTCATCCATTATTCATTCTACACCATCAATATACATAGTAATCACAGATACATAAAAAAGTTTTAGTTTTCATGTTAAGTGTCATCAATAATACATTAAAAAAAATGCACAAGTCATAAATAAAATACTAACAAGTTTTGCTACACAAACATCCAAATACTGTCTCCCTGCTGATCCATCATGTAACTGTATCACATTGTCATCATTAATTAGTTATGCTACATAAACATCCAAAAATTGTCTCCCTATTGATTCATCATGTAATTGTATAACATTTTCATTATTACACCGAAAGGTATACACCTATTGATAATGGGCACATTTAATAGGTTTTTAGTTCTTAATAGGTTTTTTATGGACTAGATTAAATATGCCTAGAATATTCTTAGTCGTCACAATAAATGAATGACTCTGATTTTATCCATTAACTTTCGAGTTGTTATAAAGACATCCGTTTATATGTTTACTTTTTTACATTTACCTAATCGTGTTTAAAAATTATTGTGTTCACTAACTTATTGTCACTTCTACTTGATTAAAAAATATTAAGATATTAAGGTGGCCGCGTTTCTGTGCTAGAATCACCAACAATCGCCAGTCAAAAGTTTAACAACCATAAACCGCCTTTCAACATTCACCAGCAGCAAGTTAACAGCTATGCTAATTAATTAATTACATTTATTTATAGTCCCATCATACATCTTCCCCAAAATGAAACATGAACCAAACCATCACACAATGGGCTCATAATATCTTTAGTCAACAAGGAGAAGGAGAATAATTGCATAGCAACTAGTCCCTATCTCCTTTATTAATCCGGGCATCGTAAAATGTTTAGAAATTATACAAAATGTTTTAAAGAGTAAAATACTGATTTACCAAGAGCTCTGCCTTCTGGATTAACGGAAACTTTATAGGCATCAAAGGGGAGGACCTTGAATTATCAGAAGCATTGCTCTAAGGCTTGTCAAATTGCCTGGGCGAAGGAAAGTCCCGTGTCAACTGATCTGTCTGGCGGAGACATGTTATTTGTTTGGGTTGCAACAAAACTTAATTTAAATATTCAATAAATAATATAAAAAATTAGACATAATTATCTAAAATAGAATTAAACTTATTTCAAATATTAATAAATAATATTAATAAAACTGATTTAAATACAAAATTTTAAACTTATTTTAAATATCAATAAAACTTGTTAAAATACAAAATTAAAACTTATTGACATTAATCTAACTTGCAGAAAATGCTTCATGGCATACTTAATCATATTGATTGTCATAGAGTTATGGTGGAATTTAATTGTTGTTTGATACGTGTACACCGCAGTCTGGACGATATTTCAGAATTAGGGTTAATCAAATGAACTAACAATTTCAGGTCCACTAAGATCTAAGATCTTCACGCGAGTTGAATATTATGAACTGTTACAGTAAAAAACCAGAATAATTCCAACTTACTATGACAAGTTATGAATCATAAATTATAAATTGACTTGTCTAATATATTATTAAAAATATTAGAATAATTATTATATATAATGCACCACCAAGTCTCACTGGAAGGAAAAATCATTAATTCTTGAATAATTATTTATGATTAATAGAAAACTTGAAGATGCATTATATATAATAAAAAATAATATTTTATTTTTTATTATATATTCCAAATTCTATTATGAATTCAAAACTACCCATAAAAAATAAATATCAGGCTCAATAAGTAAATATACTACAAGGATAAACAAGATAATTTTGGATTTTAATGAAATCTGTCAAATACATTAATAAAAAATATATATCAGGTTCAATAAGTAAATATCCTACAAGGATAAACAAGATGATTTTGGTTTTTAATGTAATCTGTCAAATACATTGATAATGTTTATGGTTAGCATGTTAAGAATATGTAATTAAATATTCAATGACAGGAAAATTCCGAGCCTTCTACAAGTCATTGTTTTAATTAATTTTTTTTATATAGATAAAACATTTGCCAGCGTCTAATCCTTTCCAGAATTGTTCCTCCAGATTTGAGACTCATGAAATAAAAAGTAAATTTCTAATACTTTCAATTTATATTAATAGAAATTTGACGGGTTTTTTTATGTATAGAAATAAAAATATGTTTCAAGAAGTAATGTTCTAATACGTTTCCATTTATATTGAATAGAAATTTGACACGTTTTTATGTATAAAAATTGAAATATGTTGCCCTGTCCTCTAACGCCGGGGGTTTGCAAGCTGCTCGCTACCTGATGTCTTCCATTCGTTAAATTCATGGAGTGCATGTATTACACTTCTAAGTCATATCAGAAGGTGCATTCTGTGCAATGAAATTTGTGTAAGACTACATGTGATTTTCCTTCAACGATCTCCATTAGCTACGACCACTTCTACTTGCCATCCTCTACGATTGTTATTCCACCAAAACATAGCACTACAATGAATCCCTACAGTGCATCCATATTTAAATTATGATTTAACAGTAGTACGAGGGCATGAGATCCAACACCACATGGTTAATTAGTACGGAAGACGGAAAATATGTGAATATGTTAGCTAGAGGGTAACGTCTAAATCGTAGAGAAACTATGCATGGGAGCTTTGAAGGTTAACTAGAAGAAACCATTGGCGTATCTTGAAGAAGCATGATTGTGCAGAGGAAAAATAGGAAATTATCAGTTTTGTAAGGTGTGTCTTAACTTTGCGATTCGGTTCGGCCAGATTTCTATAGTTGAACAAGAGTAATTGGATTTTGCACCAAAGATTTCCTCTCTTTAGGATATGGCGTCTTTATCTGGGCTCCTACATAGGCCATTACAGTTGTGGCAGCTACTATTGCAGCTGCATTGTTACTTCTGCAATACTTCTATCGTTTTAATGTACATTCCAGTGCTCTAACACCGGATAGTAAGTCATGAAGCTTAACCCTTTATTTATAAATATAAAATACTTGAAATTAAGAGCTTGCAGATGAGATTACGACGATCCTTAGAAAGGAGAATGATTACTGCTAACACTGGTGGTGTCGCATAGTCGTGAATTCAAGCCAGAGCCAGCATACCAGACCAAGTGATTCTGAAAGAATTAGCTTGTTTAACATGACCGGAGAGGGCAATTTCTCGTTTGATAATAGAATCGATGACAACAGTTTCCTCTTGCGGGCTGACCAAACCCTAGCAGAAGCTTTGCACAGCAACCGACTAAGGGAACTAATTTTCTAGAATCCTCTGTCTTACGTTARTGCATTGTTCTGCATTATCTTCGATGCTCAAACCATAACATTTCGGCAATACCACCTTTSTTCTTATGAAACCAAAATCTTAATCATGTATTGAAATCTAAATACAATTTTCTCTTGTCTTAGAAGTGATTTTCATAGCTAAATACAATTTTCACTTATTTCTGAAATGATTTTCATCTCAAAACTATAGCATGGCATCCATMATAAAGTAATATAGCATCCATTAAATCGTGTTCGTTTATGATTCAATAATACTTGGAATTAAATCTTGTTGGTTTACGATGGAACAATACTTACACGGTCTATGAATATAGATCCAGCTTTAATGTGGCATGCTTTTACCCTAGTAAATATCGATATCAGATTCTCCAAGCAGTGGGAGTCTGCGCTGAGGGCATTATGGGGTCAACTGCTTCTTTAAAGCCTGGTTTCCGTGAGCGTTGCATGGAGATACCACCTTTTCTTCTTATGAAACCAAAATCTTAATGAGGTATTGAAAGCTAAAAACAATTTTCACTTATTTATGAAGTGATTTTCATCTCAAAATTGTAGTATGGTATCCATAATAAAGTAGTATAGCATCCATTAAATCTTGTTGGTTTATGATCAACAATACTTGGAATTCAATCTTATTGGTTTATGATGCAGCAATATTTACATGGTCGATGAATATAGATCCATCTTTGATGTGGCATTCTTTTACCCCAGTAAATACTAATATCAGAGTCTCCAAGCAGTGGGAGTCTGCGCTTAGGGAATTATGGGGTCGATATCTTTGAAGAGTGTTCTCCGTGAGCGTTGCCAATACTGCTGGCTGCATCCAAGGATTTGGCACGGTAATACCACCTTTCTTCTTATGAAACCAAAATCTTAATGAGGTATTGAAAGCTAAATACAATTTTCACTTATTTCTRAACTGATTTTCATCTCAAAACTGTATATGGTACCCATAATAAAGTAGTATAACGTCCATTAAATCTTGTTGGTTTATGATRCAACAATACTTACACCATCGATAAATATAGATACAGATTTAATGTGACATGCTTTTATCCCAGTAAATATTAACATCGGAGTCTCGAAGCAGTTGGAGTCTGTGCTGATGGAATTCTAGGGTAAACTACTTCTTTGAAGCGTGGTTTCCATCAGCATTGCCAACACCACTGGCTGTGTCCAAGTATTTGGCACGACGATGCCAACTTTCTTCTTATGAAACCAAAAGCTTAATGAAGGTTTGAAAAAGTCTGCGCTGACGGAATTCTAGGGTCAACTACTTCGAAGCGTGGTTTCCATGAGCATTGCCAATACCACTAGCTGCGTCCAAGTATTTGGCACGACGATACCAACTTCCTTCTTATGAAACCAAAAGCTTGGCACGACGATACCAACTTTCTTCTTGTGAAACCAAAAGCTTAATAAAGTTTTGAAAAAGTCTGCGCTGACGGAATTCCGGGGTGAACTACTTCGAAGCGTGGTTTCCATGAGCATTGCCTATACCACTAGCTGCGTCCAAGTATTTGGCACGACGATACCAGCTTTCTTCTTATGAAACCAAAAGCTTAATGAAGTTTTCAAAGATAAATTCAATTTTCACTTATTTCTAAAGTGATTTTCATCTCAAAACTATAGTATGGTATCCATAATAAAATAGTATAGCGTCCATTAAATCTGGTTGGTTTATGATGAAACAATACTTGGAATTAAATCTTGTTGGCTTATGACGCTGAAACAAAACAAAGTATCAACAAACAAGATCAAATACTAATTAAACTAAGTATAACAATTTCATAATTTGACACATTGTACTCTTATCTTTATGGGTATACTCGTATGTATAACATCTATTACAATAATCTTCATAGCCATACAACTCTTACCTCTATGTGTATACTAATTACGCCTTAGTCGTCCTCCAAAATGAATGAACCAGATTTATTGCTCATAACTCCCGTGCATTTATAAAGCCATCAGTTAACATGTTTACTTTTTTACTTTTACCTAAAAATGCTTAAAATTTTACTGTGCGCATGTCTAATTGACACGTTCAGTGATTAATACAGAGCGGCGCCACGACCTCCACGCATAACACAGAGCGGCGCCACGACCTCCACGCATTACACAGAGCCGCATGGATCCACGCATGGGGAAGGGCGTTTAATGGACAGCGAGAATTGAACCGCCACACAGCGACCCATACACATTCTGTAAACGTTTCATAATTTATTTGTGCTCAGTCGCGTTTTCCAATTGAGTTTGTTTTTGGCATTCAGCGAATACAGCGAAAAGAAGGTTGAACCGCCACACAACGGCCCATACGCATTCTGTAAACGTTTTTATGCTCAGTCGCGTTTTTCGTTTTTTTTATGCTCAGTTGCGTTTTTTTATGCTCAGTTTTTTTTTGCTCAGTCTTTCAGCAGCATTTGATTACAGTCTTTCTGTGATACATGCTTTATCTTGATTCACATTTCACTACAGCTCGAGGGGTTTGTCATTGTTACGGACTTCAAGGTTTGCGAGAAAAAATCCCCTTCCACTGTCTGGGAGAGCAGCGTTGTGAAATTTAACGGGAAATCCATGCCGGCGTCCTGCTTTCCATTTGATTATCTGCGATTGGGTTTTGTGCTCCTGACAGAATGTTGTGTTTTGATTTTTAAGTTGGGTTTCATAGAAAGTTCTCTGCTGGTGTTTAGATTTGGTTCTACATAAAGTTTTGTACGCGTCTGTTGGCTTTAGGGTATTTTCGTTAGTTTTAATCATGGATTTATGTTGACGGGTTTGTAAGGCTGTTCTGGGATAAAACTGATATGACCGATGCTTTGTACCTGAACTGTGACACCAGTTCTATAGTAATACCATGTATCTTAATGTTTANAAATTCTAGGGTCAATCGCTTCTTTGAAGCCTAGTTTCGGTGAGAGTTTCCAATACCCTCAACCACTTCTTTGAAGCCTGGTTTCAGTGAGAGTTGTCAATAGATCTATTTGCGTCCACGTATTTGGCATTGTATAAATTCCTGTCCCTAAGCTTGATGGATTTATGTTATACCATGGGATTAGGTAGAAGAATTGCATGGCGTTAGATCGTGGCCTTCTTTGAAGGCGAACAGAGCAACCTTCATGTAGATAGTCACTGAGCTTTGAGAAGGTGCAGACAAACAATGTTAGGTTGAGGCAGAGTGGCAGAATGGACCTTGACCCCGAAACCGTTTCTATAGTCCCTCACCGGAGGTAGGGACTAATAACAGAATATCTATGAAGATCATAAAATGTTCATTCTAAAAGGAAAATTAGTGACCATTTAGGCACATCATTCTTGAATGGTGAGATTTCTTCATTAATGACACCTTAGTGAGAGTTCTTATTTATTTTAGTATGTAGTTGTAAATAAATGTTTTCTACCCTAATTTCGCATAATCATAACTCAA
>SNQJ01S0021454.1:23579-33632 GCA_010110895.2 Picea sitchensis | reverse complement strand
AAATGCATGACACAAAGTAGTTCAAATGTGTTTTAATTAGACCCAACCATCCACCACCACCACTATTGGATTATATTGGAGAGTTGAGGATGCCAAGAAGGTAAAATCTAGTAGTAAGCTAATCAAAATGAAAAGTGCAAATGAATGACACAAAGTAGTTCAAATGTGTTTTAATTAGACCCAACCATCCACCACCACCACTATTGGATTATATTAGAGAGTTGAGGATGCCAAGAATCCCATGCATGCACCTTCCCTCTTGATTTGAAATTAAAATAATAGTACAAAATGGGCAAGTGGTGTCATATAAACCAATAACTTGTTGTATCAAATCCCAATAAAATTTGTAGGATGGTGGGTGAAATAATATAGCATTATTTTCCAACGTTCATACATAATATATTACTTGCAACTTAGGAACATTTATACAAAGATTGGGCATTGTTAAAACCTTAGTTTATATATATATATATATATATATATTCCATTGATTTCAACTTTTATATATATAAATAGGACTGATTTTTTTAGATAAGACTTAGTTTCACCTTTCATAACATGATTTTACATTTTATTATAAAGTGACAATGTGGGATTTGGTTGTAGGATTGAGGCATCAAGACAATAAAAAGAATTATAGATACAAACAATTCCAAACATACATACTAGTACATTCATTTTGGAAGAAGCCACCTATAAACTATTGTAGGGACATTTAACCATGCAATTAACAACATGCGTTCATATTTAACCACATAATTACAACATTTTTTTTTTAAAAATGTTATCATTTCCAACAAGTTGTACTAGCAAAATACTCAACCATATGCATGTAATATCACCATATTCAATATAACACATTATTAGCCTCATAGAGCAAACCATAAATCAACATTACTTAGCAAATTAAATGAACATATNAAAAATGTTATCATTTCCAACAAGTTGTACTAGCAAAATACTCAACCATATGCATGTAATATCACCATATTCAATATAACACATTATTAGCCTCATAGAGCAAACCATAAATCAACATTACTTAGCAAATTAAATGAACATATAATTGAACTATCAATAAATGACCCATATAAATCCCTGTAGTGGGTAGAAAAAATTTAAATTATATGATCATAAACGAGGGTGATGTGAGGGCTTGTTAAGTTCATAGATGAAAATTAAATTCTAATAGGTAGTTTTATTTTGATACATAGTAATTGTTTTGATATTGAATAATTTTAAGGTCAACATTATCCTCTTCATAAGACATGACCCTAACATCGCTCAAAAGTAAGAGTCTGAATAGTAATTAGATGAATAAATAGATCTATCTCCCTCTCCTAGGCATCCAAAACATGTACCAATTTATGTCAAACAACTGGCTACAATTGCGATTATCCCTGATTAACATACATAGCACATAGCCTATGATGAAAATATACGATGTGTAGTAAATTATCATTTGTACTATGCATTCACTATTTTCATTCTAAATTTGATGAATTATAAATGGGTAAAACACTTTGATGGACCTATTTTTCCATAGTGCATCATCCATGATGTTATTTGATGCACTCGTATGGAGAAACTCACCATAAATTCAATCTTTCAAGACCACATTAGAAAACTCTAAGAGTTATTCACATGGCTTACCAATGTAATGCAATGTGACGAGGATGTCCATTAGAACCATAAAGGTGTGCTAAGCATAGATGATTTTTTATGCAAGTCGAAATTAAACCCTGCAAGATCCTTCTTAATTTCCTGACAGGATCCAAATCGACCTCATAGATCACCCATAGAATGAATCCCAGTTCAAATTTCATAGTGTTAACATGTGGGCTCTTTACAAGTGAACCTACCGATCGTCCCAAGATATATGGTCCACAACGATTGCAAAGCTTCGATTAGCGCATGGTTTAATAGAGAGCTCAATCTCCACAATCTAGAAAGTGCTCACCCGATTCCTTTTTATTGTGGTTGTTGATCGTCCACCCCGACGAGATCAACAATTTTGGCTGATTATGGAGATTCAAACAACCTGGTGGTAAATTCCATCTTCGCTCTCTACAATTATTCCCATCCCTTGATCTGGTGTTTGTGTATCCAATGGTCACGAATTGATCTGATTGTTGACTAGTCCTCCAACAAATCGAGCAGTTGGCGTTTGTTGATCTAAGAGATGAACGGCTCTAACTCTTTCTTCTGTGACAACCACTTCCTCTACAAAGAACTCGGCTGCTTCCCTACATATCATCTCACGATTCTTCCTGTCAATGCTCACAAGGAATTCTCTTATTCTACGATGGATGAATAGATCATTATCACGAGCTTAAACTAGAATTTGTAAACAGAGATTTCCTCAACCCTATGATAACAACGATATATATACACAGTAATCTAAAGGAGAATCAAATCATTCTCTAGTAATTCTATTAAGTTAAACACCTTCAGAGTCATATTTCCATCCTCTTACATCCAACCAAACCAATCAATCTACCAACCCTATGCTCAATACAATTACACAACTTTAAGTTCGATTGAGTGTTGGTCGTTCAACAACCTGATCACTAGAAATCCTCTAATCATCTATAATTAAGAAACTACCCAAACTCTTAGCTAAAAAACATATCCTTGATGCCTTCTAGAGGTATTTGAGAGATTTATTAGATAACATAATGAAAATTAGGGAACCAACTTCGTTAGTAAAGGTTTTGACTTTTTGGGTCAAAAGAGATAATTTTTTTCAGATGCTCCTGCATGAGATTCCTAGGGAAGAAAACAATTGTTGATCATGTCTTTAGGATCAACATGATATTTTTTCACCTTTGTTGTTTTCATCCAAGTAGAATCCCCTACTGGCTGATCCTTTTATTTCACCAAATACTCAAAGTATTATTTCCTTCTAGTTTTCTTTGTCATCCTTTTGTCCAAAATTTTCTCAATTTCTCATTGTGTCCTGTTAGGTAATTGTTCTTCCCATTCGATCTGATTTTTCTCACCTACAGGTTCATTAGATATTCCATTGTCTGATTCCTTGAAGGGATACAAGTCTGCCACATTAAATATTGGATATATTCCAATGTCACCTGGAAGCTCCACCTCATATTCATTTGCAGAAAATATCCTCAATATTCTACAAGGCCCAATTTTCTTTGGATTCAACTTGTTATATTTCCCTACAAGAAACCTTTCCTTTCTCAAATATACCATGACCAAGTCACCAACCTGAAAATCTAGTTTCCTTATTTTCATATCAACTCTTTGCTTGTATTTTCCACTTCTCTCATGTAGTTTCTTCTTGAAATTCTCCTGCATTTACTGTATGTTGACTACAAAATATTCACCACCAACACTCCTCACTTATTTCTTTCCTAGATTTCTCAATTCATATACTCCCCTTAGATGCATTCCATAAATTATCCGAAATGGACTCATACCTGTACTTCTATTTTGAGAATCATTATAAGAAAATTCTTCGTGGGCAAGCAGTTGATCTCATTGCTTTGAGTTCTTATACACCAAGATTCTAAAAATATTACCCTAAACTTATGTTTACTACCTCTTTTTTTCCATCAGTCCGAGAGTGATATGTTGAACTGATGTTAAGGTTTGTACCCAACTTCCTCCATAAATGACCTACAAACTTCGTATCTCTATCAGAGACAATACTTATAGGAAGTCCATGCAACTTCACTACTTCCGAGAAAAAAAAAATTGCAATGCTAGTTACATCATTAGTATTTTTACAAGCAATAAAATGAGCCATTTTTTAAAATCTATCTACCATAACATAGACAAAATAATTTCCCTTTTGAGTTTTAGGTAAACTTAAAACAAAGTCCATGCTGACATAATCCCAAGGTCTATTTGGGATAGGTAAAGGCTGATACAATATTGTGTTTTGACTCCTCCCCTTGCCATGCTGACAAATCCTGCACTTATCCACAATTTTCTTTACATGATTCTGCATTCCTGGCCAATAATAAAAATTTCTTACCTAATCATATGTCTTGTCTTGACCAAAGTGTCTTGACAACCCTCCACTATGCTTTTCCTTTATCAATTTTTCCCTCATGGAACACTTAGGTATACATAGCTTAATGTTTTTGAACAACATACCTTGTTGCAGCATGTAGTCTAACCATTCATCTTTATTGTGGGCAACAGGTTTTTCGCAAGCTGCATAAACTTCCTGAAAATAGGAATCCTCCTTATACATTGCTACCAATTCATCAAATCCTAAAGCGTTGAGTCTAATTTCTTGTAAAATTAAATTTACTCTGCTCAAAGAATGGACAACTCTATTATATTTTCCACTTATATGTTTGATCACAAAAGTCCAACCTTGCAAAAATTCCACCCATTTAGCATGTTTTTGGTTCATCTTGTGTTGACTACTTATAAACTAAAATGCATGCTTATCTTTATATAAAATGAATTCTTTAGGCATTAAATAATGCCTCCACTTCTTAAGTGCTTGAACAACTACATAAAAATCCTTGTCATATGAAGAATATTTATGTTTTTCCTCATTCAACTTTTCACTAAAATATGCAATTGGTCTCTTCTCCTGACTCAATACAACCCCTATTGTTATCCCACTAGCATCAATTTCCATTTGGAAAGTCTTATCAAAACTTGGTAAAGCCAAAACAGGTTTTTTAGTGATCCTTTTATTCAACAATTTAAAACCCCTATTAGTTGCTTCAGTCGATTTAAATGGTTGTCTACTCTCTTTTACAGTATCAACTATGGGTGCACAAATCTAACTGAAACCTCTAATAAATCTCCTGTAAGAACTTGAAACACCATGAAACATCCTTACCTCATATACACTTCTTCGAGTTTTCCAGTCAATAATCGCCTGTACCTTTTATGGATCCATCTTCAAGCCTTATTCAAAGACTACACATCTGAGATATATCACATCCTTCTTCATGAAACTACACTTCTTAAAATTTATCAACGATTTTTTCTTTTTCAATTTACTAAAAACCATCCTAAGATGGTTCAAATGCTCCTCTTTAGTCTGATTGTAAATCATAATGTCATCAATATAAACAATAACAAATTTCCCAATGTATTCCTCATTACTTCATTCATTAATATCATGAATTTACCTGGTGCATTTGAGAGTCCAAAGGGAATCATTAACCACTCATACAAGCCATTGTTTGTTCTAAATGCAGTCTTCCATTCATCTCCCCCTCTAATCCTTATCTGATGGTAGGCACTTTTTAAATATATTTTTCAAAAGTATCTTGAACGAGATAAAAAAATCCCTCAAATCATCAATTCAAGGTAAGGGAAACCTATACCTGATAGTAATCTTGTTGATAGCCCTAGAATGAGTACACATGCGCGATCCTCCATCCTTCTTTGGGATAAACATTGTTGGTACTGCACATCGACTCAAGTTTTCCTTCACCAATCCTTTATCCAACAATTCATGCACCTTCTTCTTAATTTGTTCATTTTCTTGGGGGGTCAATCTATAAGTTGCTTTGTTAGGAAAAATTTCTCCATGTATCAGATCATTATGATGACTGATACTTCTCATAGGTGGTAATGCATTAGGTAGTTCATCTTATATAATATCAATAGACTCATCAAGCATACTTTGAACTTCTTCAGGAAGATCATTTTGTTAAGAACCAAAGACTGAATACAAAAGAACCACAACTGATATACAACAACAATATGCAAAATCTCCTTTATTACTATCAAACCCTTTAGGTAGGGAAACACCGTACAATGGATCCTATTATGAAAGCGATCATCTCCTATTCATTTGCCTCTTTGAGGGGGCTTCCTCCTAATGAGCTTCAATTCCAAATACAATATTTATCTTCATGTCCCATTACATTGTTTGAACTCATTTATATAGTGCTACCATCACCTAAGAACATTCTAGAGGAGGAATCTTCTAGAAGTAGAACCTTCTAAGAAGTCCTCTTACATTTATTATATATAAATACCCATTTATTATATCTAACTACCATAGTGGGTCTTATTTAATAATATAGTGCACCTAGTAAAACATACATTGAATGACCTCCACTATTATCACTATGGGCCCTCTGGGCCCTTCACTACCTCTCTAGATACCTTACATTCTATCCCCCTTATGAAGGCATTGTCCTCAACACTTGATGTACAACCATATAACAGGGTCCCACGGATAAGTGTGGCCATAGTGCTGAAGTAGACTAGAGATCTAGGGTCCCATTGAGAAATGGTAGCCACCATGGTGAAGTAGTCCCACCTCCATTGTAAACCAGGGTCGCATGTCCAATTTCTCATGTGAACACCACATGGAAGATATCGACACCCAATAACGCACTGAAAATGATGCTCCCAATACTGACACCTATCATGTGGATCCAAATAAGAATATCCATCCACATAGTGGGAGATGATCAAAGATGAATCTGGAAGGAAAAATATCATTGTAGAATATGTAGGTTGGACACTAGTAACTAGCTCCTGATGTGGGGCATTGATGTTCTCTGCAGAAGGTGGTGTAGAGTCATCAAATAAAATATGGAAGTGGTTGTCATCCCATAAACGACAACTATCCATATACCAATCATGACAATCGGCCTCAGAATCCTACGAGGCATATATTTCTTGATTATATTCATCCCTGAAGTCCGCCATAAGAAACCTCTCCTGCATGTTATCCAAAGAATCTTGAATACTATGAAAACTATCATTGAGGCCATCTACAAAGCCATCCAATCTGTCATTCAATGTGTCAAACAATTGGGCTTTGAATGCTTCAGTAATCTGTAGAATTTATTTGAGGGTTTGAGAATAAATATCCATCTGAGAACCCTATGAAAATTTATGAACTCTGCAGTCCCGCCACCATAAAAAAAAAGAACTCAAAAAATAGAACAATAAATTACTGCAGAAAATCACGGCGTTTTCCGAAAAAACCCTGAAAAACTGTTGAATTTAAAATGCTCATAACTTCACTTCCCGAACTCTGTTTCGGCTGATTTGTTTTTGAAATTGGGTGAAATTGTGAAAAGAACTCATATATTTAATTTGTTTGGGAAAATTTGGCCTCTAGATGCTATATACATAAAAAAACTTGCCCCATCGTCCGCGGAAAAATTCTGAAAAATTACAGATTTTCAAACTTTAATATCTTGACTTCCTGGACTCTGTTTCGGACGATTTTTTTTTTCAAGTTGGGTGTTTTTCTAAGAAGAACCTAGATATACAACCTTTTTTTGCAAATGTTCCACATAAATATACCAAAATTTTCAATAATTTCGTGGTCCTCTTTTCTTTTCTAAAAAAAAAAAATATGCAAAAATAAATAATATTTGTCGACAATGTCTGCCAAGGAAAGTGCTATGATACCACTTGTTAAGTATTTGAATAGATTTAAAAATATAATCACTATAAACACTAAATAAAAAATATATCCATGGAGCAAGATAAAAAAAACCACAATTTATCATTACCAAACCCTTGAGGTAGGGAAATACCATACAATGGACCCTATTATGGAAGGGATCCTCTCATGTTCACTTTCCGCTTCGAGTGGGATTCCTCCTAATGAGCTTTAGCTCAAAATACAATATTTCTCTTCATGTCCCATTACATTGCTTGAACCGTTTTATATAGTGCTACCATCACCTAAGAACATTCTAGAGGAGGAATATTCTAGAAGTAGAACCTTCTAAGAAGTTCTCTTACATTTATTATATATAACTACCCATTTATTCTATCTAAATACCATAGTGGGCCTTATTTAATAATATAGTGGACCTAATCCACCTTACATTGAATGACCTCCACTATGATCACTATCGGCCCTCTGAGCCCCCCCACTACCTCTCTAGCTACCTTACACATTTAAATTTGTATCACTAAATATTAACTTTGGCTAATAAATTAGAGAAAAATGTAACTCCTCTACTTTCTTAACTCCTTGCAGAAGTTCCTTTCCACTCATCAATAGAATACCAGGTCATGACTCGCCTTTAATTGTCTCATCTTTCAAAGGAAACAACATATGTTTCCTCCCATCTTTCTCTAAGGAGTAAGTATTCCTTCTACCATCATGAATGGATTTCTTGTTATATTTCCAAGGTCTTCCCAACAGAACATGGAATACATCCATTGGAATTATATCACATAAAACAACATATTTATAGTTACCAATTTGTATTTCCACCTTACACTGCTCATTCACCAAGAACTCATATCCTTTATGCAACCATGACACTGTGTAGGGAGTGGGATGTGTCATCCTCTTCAATCCCAACTTCTCTACCATCTCCGTGGAAACCAAATTATCTGTACTCCTGCTGACTATGACCACTCCGCAACACTTACCTCTCGACTCACAGACAATCCTGAACAAGATTTTCCTCTTAGATGGTTCAATCACTTCCTTTTTTTCCTTAACCAATACCCTTTTCATCATCAATGACTCTCCTATCTCAGGAGATTCTGGTTCAACTACTACATTTTCCGGTAGGGATGATTTTAAGGATGGAAATTTATTTTAAAATGTGGAAACCTTGGCGAATCTTACTAATCCTTCATATGCCAAATATAAATGATTGGCAATATTTTTCTAAAAATATTCAAATTTCTAAGTATTTTATATAGTTTTTATAAAATTTTGGCGATTTTTAAGGTAAAATAATTTTATCCTATAGAATTTGGGCGAATCATTTTTAAAATAACGAATCTCATTTTTGGAAAACTAGCCCATGAGCGAAATTTAGCCCCTAAAATCATCCCCGGTTCTTCCTTTGCTTCTGCTACATTTACATTCCTCTGGTTTGCTGCTTTATTCTTAGGACAATCCCAAGACATATGCCCTAATTCTCCACATGTATAACATCTTACGTCTCTTCCTATTCCTCTTCCTCTGAAGCCAAACCTTCTGCCCTTGGAATCACATCTTCTCAGTGATTGGCTTCCTTAACTTCTCCTTCACTTTTAGTAATATGGATTCTTCCTCGACTAGTAAATCCTTTGGCACAAATTGTACCTCTTCCTCTACTCCTTTGAATTTGCTTCCTTGAAATATTTTCCTCATATTTCAAAGTTTCTTGATATGCATCCTCAACAGTCTTGAGAGTCAATTTCCTTGTCTCATATTGGATATCATATATGCGACCATTAATATATCTGGCCACCTTCTCCATATCTCCTTCTACATGACAATCCCTAATATTCATATCATAAAATTCCTTTGTATACTCCTTAATTGTCATTCCTTTCTGCCCTAGGTTTTGTAATTGCTTGAATAGGTTCAACTCGTAGTCTTTGGGCATAAATTTACTTTTTATTTTATTCACCATCTTATCCCTTGATTAATATTTGATTTTCCTTTCTTCTTTATATGTATCTGCAACTCATCCCACCAGATGGATGCATGTCCCTTCAGTCTGGTAGCTGCATAGTTCACCTTTTTTCTTGTCTTTGACCTCTTCAAAATCAAAATATTTATCCACGGTGTTGATCGAGTCCATTAGATCAACCACATTCAGATTTCCATCATACACAAGAACCTCTACCTTTGGTCTGCTACTAGCCTTCACCAAAATTCTAAATATTCTTTCATCTTGTGTCTCTTCTGCTTCTTCTTCAAAAGATTGAACCTCTACCTCATCACTGATCTAACAAGATTTGGGATTCCTTTCTATTTTGTCTCCATGGATTCCCTTATAACGTTTGACCTCCTCAATTCCTCTAATACAGTGTCATTTACTACTACTCTACCTCAAGCTCTACCAAGAGGAACTCCACCTTGCCTCCTTTGTGGCATGGTTCACTTGTCAAGAGAAATTTGGTTATATCTAATACCAAACTGATGCAACTTCAAAGTAAACCCTTATAGATCCTTCTTAATTTTTCGACAGGATCAAAATCGAACTCGCAGATCACCCACAGAACGAATCCCAATACAAATTTCACATCATTAACGTCTGGGCTCTTTACAGGTGCACCTATTGATCGTCCTGATATTGATGGTCCATAATGATTGTAGAGATTTGAGTAGAGTGTGGTTTAACA
>SNQJ01S0021453.1:151947-179007 GCA_010110895.2 Picea sitchensis | reverse complement strand
AACTGAATTGCAACTATTTAACCTGAAATTCTGTAAGTTAGTCGGTATTGGCTCAATTTGGCCTCAAATAATGATATTTAATCTTAAATTGCAACAATGTTACCTAGAGGTTAGAATTCCAAGAAGTTAACCTGAACTACGCAATTTAACACTAAATGTTACAATTTAACTTGAAATTGTCCAAGTTAAAGTGAAATTGCTATAGTTGATATTTATTTCTGCCATTTAACAGCCAAACATACAGTTTGACTTGAATTCCAACTCTCTAATAGTTTGCAGACTCTCCTGTAGTTCTTCGGATTTCCTCTCTCTCCTTCCAAGATGTCGTCCACCATAAATACATATACACAAAAGATTACTCTAATATTTTCAACGTCAGTTTTTAAATCTTTTATTCCCTCAACCTTATGATTTCATTAAGAACGCTGCAATATTTACAGCTTTAGCCTTCAAATCTTTTCTTCTTTCAGCTTAAGGTCTTAAAATTCACGGCAAATAAAGAACATTGAAATATTTTCCAGCCGAGAACTCAAATATCCGACCCCTTCTGCTTAATCTTATTTATATAAATTATTTATACTAAATTAATTGATTTACTTTAAATTATTTTAACACTTTATATTGTATATATATAATAATTGAACGTACACCCAAGGGTTTGAGCACGCATGGGTTTCACGTGCTCGTCTAGCTTTCATAAGCTCCCTCGTATCTAATCCCCAATTTCTACACCTGTCAACCTTTCAACTCTCTCGCGTTCTTCCTCTGTCCCACTTTCTCCCTTGTTGGGTCTTTCCTCGCATCAGTCTTTGTTCACTACAGATCCACCTCTACTCTGCTCTGAGGTTTTCAAAATTCTCCCGCCATGGTTCACCTTCACAACGTAGTTCTGAGCACTTTACCAGTTTGTCTTGCAGAAACAGAGTATTCTGATATGGCCCCTGATAAGATGCAGGACCCGGAGTCCAGTCCCTTTGAATTGTTGGGAGCCTATTCCTTGTCTGTACATTTCGCGGAGCTCGTCCTCAGCTACAGTAAGAGGTATCATTCATTCTGCCTATGGTGCATATTTCAGTACCTTCATGGAGAATGTTGAGCTAATGGAGTCATGATTTTGCATAAACCTTCCTTACGCTAGGGTAATGAATTGTAATTTCTTTGTCGAACAAAATGATTTACCTATAACTCCCGCTCTATACAAATTTTGGTATTCTGCCATTAATTTAATTCATTTATAATTATAATTTCATTCTTCTATGCATATGCATGTAGTTAGATGTATATACCTTGTCTTTTGTATTGCTCACGACCTTTGGCTCGCAACTGTAAAAATTCCCATTTAAATTTTGGGTTTTGGGGTTTCCTATGCTCGATGCTAAGAGTCTCCTGCCTTCACAGATTCCCGATCTCCGGTACGCCGAAGCGCTATCTTCTAGCTTTATCCCTCCTTTGGTTATTCTTTGGTCCATGTGACCCTGTCCTACGTGACCGTAGTCCTAATTCCTGTCGGGATTCGGGATTTCGCAACTTTCGTGGTCACGAACCTCTGTCCTCACAGACTCGTGATTACCGATTCTCCGATATGTTACTTGTGCATCAGCCCTTCAGGCTATATTCTTGGTTCATATGACCATTGTACCACAAGGCCACAGCCTTGTCCCTTATCGGGGTTTTGGGTGTCGCAATATCTTATTACATGAATCCCGCGTCCACGGAATTCCCGATATCCCGATGCGCCTATTCCTTGCGTGTTAGCCCTTTCGGCTACGCCGAGGTCCATGTGACCTACACCTATGTGACCATTTCCTTATGGCTCCCCATCGGGGTTTCGGTCCTTCTCATGCCAAAATTTTCATCAATTCAACGTTTCGTAATGCCTTCTAGCGTTTACCCTTTATCAAATGAATAGAATACAAATTTTCGACCTTCCTCGCAAATCTTCATTTAAAGCGGGTTATAACTTAACTTTTACGAGTTAACTGTTGATGAAATCGGGATTCGGGATTTCCCACAATCCAAGAATCGATGTAACTTGAATCTCGAAACCCCGATCTCCGATTTCGCGATGTGATTAAGCCTTAATTAAACATCCGTTAATTAATCCTTTTCATCGAAGGTTTAAGAGTTAGGATAATTATATCGGCTTTCGGGGTTCGCGATTTCGTAGTGCATGGACACCTTGTCCACGAAACTCGCGATATCCTGATATCCGATGCCACCTGTCTACCATGGGCCCCGCTATCCTTTGACCCATCGGGAAATCGCGTATCGCGATTCCATCATGCGAGTATTCCTTGTCCTTGAAAATCTCGATATCCCGATTCCCGGTTTTCTTCGGATCTCTGCCACGTGTCTCTTCAAACGGATGGTCTAGATCGTTCCCACTATTTCGGGGTTTTTGATGCTCCAATTTCCTCGACCTCGTGACTCCCGATTTCATGAACGTCGATATCCCGACTCTGCCCAGGTTGCTGACACCTGTCCTCCACTAGTCCCACTTGTGGCTCACACAATTCTCCTGTCGGGGTTTTCTCCGATGGCGCAGATCTCTGACTCCTCGAGACCTACCGACACGTGTCCTCCAAAATGAACGGTTCAGATCTTGTCGAGAAATCACGGATCGCGATTCTGTGTGACAAGATTCATGTGTGCTCGATAATTTCGATTCCCCGATTCCCGACTCCCTCTAGGGTGCTGACACGCGTCCCAAATGATGGACGGTTCAGATTGACTCTCGGGGTTCGCTACTTTACAAGGCTAGGAACCTTCACTAACCTGTACCCTGATGACCAAAACCCCGATCCGATCGTCACACGACACGTGTCCTCCACCCTGACTCTGGGGTTCCACAATGCTTACGTCACCATCGGGATATTGCGGGTCGTGATTCCCAACTATGAGGTTTCTTTGTCTTTGAAAACCTCGATTTCTCGATCCACGACTCTTCGGGATCCTCTTCCATGTGTCACGCACAATGGACGGTCCAGATCCGATCGGGAAATCGCGTATCGCGATTTCAACCTACACAAGTCTTACGTCTCCGGAATCCCCGATGAGAAAAACTCCGACGGCATCCGATCCTTTGCCGCCTATCCTCGCAGATGGACGGTCCGGATTGACTCTCGGCTTTCGGGACCTTCGAGGTCCCAGTTCTCACGACCTCGAGAACTCTGATTTCCCGATGATCAATAGCCCGACTCTCACGCGATCTCTGCCACGTGTCCTTCCAAATGGACGGTCCAGATCACTTCTTGCGGTTTCGGGATTTCGATACCAATGTGCCTATATCTACGGGATTCCCGATCCCCGACTTTCTCCGGATCTGCGACACGCGTCCCTCAAATGGAACGGCTCCGATCGTATCGGGAAATCGTGGATTGCGATTTCATTGTGCGAGAGTTTCATGACTCCGGAAACCCCGATATGCCGATCTCCAACTCTGTGAGATCTATTGACACGCGTCCTGCACAATGGACGGTCCAGTTCTGATCGGGAAATCGCATATCGCAATTTCAATACATAATGGTTCTATACTCCTCCTAATCTCAGATGGTAAACTCCTGACGCCTCTCAGATGCTGACACGTGTCCTGCCGAGATCAACGGCTAGGATCCTTTCTCGAGATTTCGGAAAACCTCAATGACTCAGATTTCCCGATGACTCCTCCTATGCACGCTAGGGCTTAAACCTCATGCAACTTGTCTAAATCTAACGGCTAACGGGATTTATAGGTGAGATCCAACGGCTCACATCCATTCTTCCACGTAAAAGCCCGTTCCCAGGTCTTGCAATTATCTGCTTGCATTTTATTTAGTGTTGTTCGTGTAGTTATTAAATTTTCCACTCTTTAAGCCTTCAATAGAAGTTTTCCCTTGACATTTTCTTCGATTTCAGGTGCCTATTCTACCCTAAACTTCATTGACAAGTAATCCTCAAAGTAAAACTAAGTTATCATCTCTGTTTCTCGTGCTAAATAGATTTATTCCTGTCGTTTTAAGGATAGTCATTTTGTGGAAGGTGATCCCTCCCATTATCCGGTTTGCTGCCACTATTTTAAAGGGATTCCTTTGAATGTTCAAACTACAACTGTAGTGACCATATATGATCTAGTTATAGGGTTCTACCTAAAACTGTTGCTTGCGATATATGAGCTTATTTTCCTGGGTTTCACGTAGGAGTATTATCCTAAGTGCATTTCCGTTACTGTTTCGGTCATAACAAATCAAACTGAACATGTTTTTCTTATACTTGAAACGTGGCTGGAGTTAACACTCCGGGTTTCGGCCCTTAGGCTCCAGATTTCGAACTAAGACGCTCTGATACCATATGTAATGCCCATATATTTTTAAACATCATTAAGTCTCATAAACATTTTATGAAATAAACTGAAACGATAACTTTCAAGCATAATATTGATTTTTGTAACAGAAACTTTAGTAGCTTAGATTTATCATTAAATACTGAATTCATGACAGAAATAAATAAATACATAACTTGACAAAGTACCTGGTTCTGATGCTAATTTATGTTGCCTGCTGCCTTACTACCTTGCTTCACAATCCAGTCCTGCCACAGGCACAGAAAATAACTGCCCAAAACTAATATCCACCCTGCCAACTAGGAAAATGACCTAGCTCCAGGATATCTACGGATATCCTCACCCCCGTGCCCAAAACCTCCAGCAACTCAGTGCCTCCCCTGATCAAAAGACATAGTCCAGAACACTCTGTTCCTTTCTCACAGCAAGCCAACAGTCCACAAAATATCACAGGCTCATAGCCAAACATAGATCACAACATCCATTTCGTCCCCTCTCGTTCAATGGTGCGCACATCCCCCTCTTCCCGGCCCTTATTCCTCCTGACCGACTCACGTCTTTACTCCACAACCACCCCTGTCCTCCGTCCTTCGTTCCTTCATTAATATTTTTATCCTCTCGGGATTTCTGGGCTTCTCACCCTGCATACGCCACCCTCTGCAGCATACGCAATCCCTATTATCTCATTTTTATTTATCTCTTAAATTTATGTCACATGTCATTAAATGTAATCTTCAGTTTGATTATTACTTAATTAATCACACTTATTTCCTTTAATTAATTTTTCTTTGTAATCTTTAATCCTTTATTCAATTAGGGTCGTTACACAAAGAAGATAGCGGTGCTAAGCTCCATTTCGGAGTTTTGACGATCATGACTTGGAGTGTTGAGACCCTTCATCATAGGAATGCCAAAATGTGAAATCATGAAATTAAAATTCTTTTTAGTGCTCCATCACAGCGAGTGGGCATATGAGATAAATGTGAAATCCTATGGATTTAATCCAACAATGCAGGTTAATTGGAAACTTGATCGAAGGGTTATTGTTTCACCTCACAGTTAATCGATTGGTTACGATTTAGTTAGGAGAACTAAATCATGATTCTTGGACGGTTGGCAATTCAGTTGCTAAGGCATTTTAGCCCTAGGAGATTCGAGGTGTAATAGGAGATTGTAGGCACGTATAAGAAGGATATGCCATGAACTGTAAAGGCTTGGTTGTTCTGAGTGAAAAATGAATGGAAATGTAAGAAGGGTAAAAATTACAGTATGCATAGCATGAGATCAAACTCAGAGATGAGTAACTAAAGCAGAGCAGAATTGCAGAACATATAGAAGCAGAGAAGAATTGCAGAACATAGTAGAAGTGGTATTTTTGGTTATTCATTCATTTATTTATAATGAGGGAGGTAGGGTGGTGCTAGGGAGGACTGCAGTCCTCTATTATTCAAGTTGATGCTTGAATACTAGAAGTTGAAACTTTCATCTAATTGTGACTAGAAAACAGGGTGGAAGGGTGATGCTAGGGAAAACACAATTTTTTTTGTATACAAGTTGGTTCTGGTATAAGTGGAAGTAGGTGCTTCCATCGAGCTAGTTATTGCTTCCTTCTAGTGGGTGCTAGAGAAACCAGAGAGTTGGTGCTCTTAGTAAGTTGCAACTTGTAGAACATAGGTGGTAGCCTCAAGAGGAGTTGGAGCTCCCAAGGATGATAATGTACAAAACTTAATAGACTTCCTATCATTCGAAGAAGAAGAGGTTTTCTCCATTTATGGGTTTCTTTGTGAAAATCTATCACCATGTATATCTTGTGTGTGACTGATGTTCATTATTTATGTTGTTCATATCTTGTGTAATATTGATGGTCACTTGGAAGAGATTAAAAAATTGTTTAAATAGTCATAATTTGTTTAAGCAAAGTAACAACTGATTTACACAAAACCAGTATTGTTAGAGAAGCTAAGATGGTGCTTGGCTTCTCTTGACTTGCAGAAAAGGTGATGAACAAAAGAAGGATCAAAGTGGATTATTAAATGGTGACAAAGAATTTCTTAGTTTAGGATTCTAGATACTATAAATCAGTGATTGGTTGTAATTAATAAGACCAAATTAGAGAGAGTTTTCAATAATCAATTTCATGTGTAAATGTATTTATGTAATCCGGTAGAGGCAGACATGAGCCAACCCATACCTATGCTTGGTGGACAGCAAACATGAACCAACCCATACCTATACTTGGTGGAAGTAACCCAACTTTTAGGTAAACCACTTAAATCTCTATGTCTTTCATATTCTGTGTGTTTGTGCTTTTTTTCATTAAAAATTACAACAGCTAGTGCTACTGCACACCAATTATCAACAGAAATACATGATGACCAACAAGAAACTGTGAATAATATTAATCAGCAGATTCAGCCGATTGGCACGTCAGCCGTAGCAGATAGTGGTATTTCCAGTTTCTCGTTGATGCATGAGACTCTTCATGAGTGCAGTACTCTGTCCGACACTATACAAAATGCTGCGATTCCAACTTCAAATCAGAATTCTATGCCGTTATAGATGGAACCCTCTCTGCAAAAATAAAATCAGAGAATGTGCGTAAGACATCAACCAAATTGGAGAACTATGTTATTTTTTTGCTAAGATTATTATTAATAAAATATTTTTATACTAACTTTTAATTTTTAATGTTTATATTTTTTTTTTCAACTTAATTTTCTTAGATACACTCATAAGTCTCTGTCCATGAAACACTGACGGGTGCGTCTAAAAGATTAATTCATGAAGGAAATCTGCGCCCACCATTTCACAGATAGACATTAATCCATCACTGACAGGTGTATTAAGGAATAAGCGAGCATGTAAAAGCGACATGCACACATGTGGTAAACGGTGGAGTGGAGATGAACGACTCAGTTAGCCACAGAACCAAATGTAACAACACAGTTAAAAGTAAAATACTTAAATATAATAAAAACAACTGCTTAAATATTGTAAAAACAACTAGCTTAATGATGAATAAACATCTTTTATCATACAAAGAAATTAATAATTGAAATCACAACTTTTAATTTACTGTGACATTTTTCATCAAAAAAATTAATAATTGAAATCACAACTTTTAATTTATTGTAACATCTTTCATCAAATAGTATTTTCAATGTTTTTCCTCGGCATATCTTGATTTTGTATTTTACAAACCCACCCACACCCTTTAGAAACTCCGGAAATCTCAAGCAAAGATCAAGGCTCAAACAGAAATAAAATCTTGACGGGATGTGCAAGGGAAGGGTTGACTTTAACTTAATTATTGAGATGTTTAGTTTTTTTGGGTTTTAAATTTTGTAGTGAATTATTATTTTATTAGAGCAATTACATAAATAAAAGTGGTATTATTAACTTTCATTTTTCAAATATTAAAATAAAGTTAAATTAATACAATAAAAAATATTTATTATATAATAAATTTATTAAATAAATTACTAAAATTATTGTTAAAAATAATAATAGCGAATTTATTTCCAAAATGTAATTGTTATTCTGTGTGACAGATCATTTATTAGATAACAAATTACAACCATTCAAATTTACAAAACTATTAATACGTTTCATTAATACTACTAAAACCTTTTGCTTATAATGTTTCTTCTCCCTCATTGGTTCTGGTTTCATTGTTCTGCCTACAATACCTCAACATTCCTCCCCAATGAGCCATGCCCATAAAATAAATCAAAATATCATAAATTCTCAACATTCCTCCCCAATGAGCCATGCCCATAAAATAAATCAAAATATCATAAATTAAGAGAGAAATTTTAATAAAAATCATTTATGTAGACAAAAAATATTTAATCACGGAGCATACACACTGCAGTGCTCTAATTTTGTATTTATGATAGCCTAAGAAACCAGTGGAACTTTTAAATCCAATTGAGCTGCAGAAATCTTACCATGGCTGACCTTGAGTTTCAATCCTTAGGCTGGCAATGCACCTATCCATCTATCTTATGATGCTTCTTCTTCCTCATCCCTTGTATGACCTTTAATGCTGCGTTATGGTTTCATTGGTCTGCATACAATGCCTCAACATTACTGCTCAATGAAGCATGAGCCATGGGTATTCAATAAATCCAAATATCATAAATTGAAAGAAAAATGTTCATCAAAATCAATTATGTAAACCAAAAATATTTGATCAATATATACAATGTATTGTATCAATTTTATATTTTACGATATTTCCTTGTATTTCTGATAACAGATGAAACCCATGAAACATTTAAATCCAATTCAGCTGCAGGAATTTTACCCTGCTACCTTGAGTTTCAATCCTTGGGCTGGCAGAATTCCAAAAATGCCCCTATCCATCTATCTCAGTAATGTAGCATCCATTGATATAATCAATGTTGTAGGAATATAAATATAATATTACAGAAGACAATGTGGAAACGGAAACGTTCCAATGATCTTCGATAAAGAAACTGTTCGGCACTTTAAAAAAAACTCCACTAACGCCCACAAGCAATAAAAAAAAACGTAAAAATATATTGATATGGCAATGTGGAATCAGAAACGTGATCGACAGTTAAAAAAAACTCTAATAAACCCACACTCAATTACAAAAACCTATACGTCGCTCAAGTAAACCCTAAACCCACAAGCAACTAAAATGACCTATAAATCGCCGCTTAAGTAAACCCTAAACCCGCCGCCGCTTAAGTAAACCCTAAACCCACAAGCATGAAAAAATATTGAAAATGGCTACGTCATCGTAACTGAATTGTGGGTTAGCAAATAACGTGATAAGGGTATTCTCTGCAACTCCAGAGAACGCAAACAAATACCAATTTAAAAAAATCTATAAATAGCCTCTACAGTAAACCCACAAGTAGTAAAAACCTTGAAAATGGCCGCTTAATTAATCTGAACGGGTATTCTGGTATTAATAATCTGAGTAGTGATTATTATGCTAATCAGATTAATGACCTTCAATAATGACTAACTGTCCTTGAGTAGTTATAATTTCACACCATTATTATAATAATGAATCATAATAAAATAGAAATGCACTAACTCCCCATAGTGATGGGTTCAATTTTTAAATGAGCTTCTTAGCTTACATTAATCATGAGCTGATATCCATAATGATGAGTTTAATTTTTATATGACTTTTTAAGAGAATTTTGATACCTATGTAATTTCGATTGCATTATTTGGTATACTTAAAAAAACATCAAATTGTTTTTTTAGTTTGATCCCTAGTCTTGAAGTATGAAAATGAAGAGAATAAAAAAAAAAAAGAGAATTTAGAAACATTGTATAAGCAGCCTTTGGTATGTAAATTAATTAAAAAAAAAAAAAATTAGCAGATTTATATGAACCCTGTAGGAGGAGTGGCTTGTAAGTTGAGTACAGTTAGATATTGTCATTCTAAAACTTCCATGAAACTTAATGTATTTCTGGTTTGGAGCTGTTATTAAGGTGATATGGATACTTTTTGTTCCAGGTTATTATTGTTACACACTATTATTTATGAGTTGCTCATTTATAAAATTGGATCCATGAAAAAAAATATTTGAGTTCTGTTGGATATAACTAGAATGTAAAGTCCTTGAATTATGTTGGATATAATTAGAATGTAATACAACTTATTGTATCATTTATAGTAATTTATTTATGTAGTATGTTTATTTTATATTTTATAAAATTGAATATCTAGTAAATCAATTCATATACATAAAATTGAATCAAATTTGTCATAGTGCTGCCATTAAATATAGAAGCACTGTGAGCAATAGCAAGGTACAATGGAACTAACCTTTCGAAAATTCAAGAAAAGATCAAGATTCAACATAAATAAAATTTAACTGCCATGAAAGCCTAAGTTAAAGTTCATTATCATTAGGAAAATGTTGATCTTAATCAATAAGATTTAATGCAACATATTTTTTTAGGGAGTTGTTTCTGATTGAATATAAGTTCAATTTACAAATCAGTGATCACCTTCATCTATATCATTTGATTTGGATTAGAAAAGTGTTAGAAATAAAATTTATTAGTGTAAATTTATATTTGATATTATTTTAGGTTTTATGGTGCAATATGTACTAAATTTGGATACAGAAAGAAAACTAGAAAACAAGTTCTTTTAGAAAGGTGGAAAATGATGCCAACCACTTTTATAATGTGCTTATACTAGTTCCTATAACATATAGAATGAACTTAAACTTCTATGATAATATTTATGTTTTCCTAAATCTCACATAATTTAACATTCATCTTTATTTTATTTATTTTTAATAATTTTTTTGTAATTTATGATATATCAAATTAAATAGATAGAAGTTAGAACAAATTATATTTTTTTTGGAAATATATTTAAAAAATATTTAAACAAATTTTCAAATCCTATTTTAGTATTAATATTGTTTACGTAATTTAAGATATATGAAATGTAGTTTCATTTAAATAGATAGAAGTTAGAATAAATTCTAACGTTTTTTGGAAATATATTTAATAAATTTTTAAACAAGTTTTTAAATCTTTTTTTTGAGGGGGATGTCTTTTTTTTTTCATTTAATAAAGTAGGGTCCTTATATTAATAACTTATTTTGTCTACCCCGTATGGGGTGACAGGTGGCGAAGGCGTGCCAACTGGCCTCGCACAAGGTCGGAGATTAAATGCTGGAGGCAGTCCTCCATAAACACCCATTACGGATGTTGGTCAGCCATTACATTTCTGCGATGGATGGACTCCTCCCGCGAGCGAGTATTTACGATCTTGGCGAGTGTAAAGTTAAGGGAAGCCATGGGAATTTGAAGTTTGATTATTTGTTTTTCCTTGCTCCGGTCTCGGCTCTGCTCTGCGTCTGGAGGTGCTGGTGTAGCTTCGTGCTCCTGGCGCCCTAGTACGCCATCCTTCCATGGAAATTTGAGGCAAGTCCCTCTGCCTGTGCTCTCAATTGGCTTCCGCCCTCGTCTCAACCTGTGTGTTTTCCTCGGAGGGCGCTCTGCAACATGACTAGGAAGCGTGGAACGCCTCGACGTGGTTCTGCTTGGTACACTCGCAAGGAACAACGATAGCGCAGGGAAAATCTTGAACGGGCTCTGGTCATAGCTTCCTCCCTGTTGAGAAAGAAGACTCGCGAAGAGGAGAAGGTTCGGCTCTCAGACATTGCCGAAAAGGAAATCGATCGTGGAACCATGGATACTATCATGTTGGAGGGCAGCAACGAGCAACTATACCCAGCTTGTATTATTGAGGAGGACACGACTCTGGTGGATTTGCCGACCTTGGAGGCGCCTTGTGATACAGGGCGGTCTGGCAGGGGCGAAGGCATTCTCAATCTGGGATTGGACGATGATCCTCCTGGTTGCATTGTAGAAGAAGTTCCTTGGCCGGACCTGGAATTTGAGGTTGATGCTGGATGTGCGACGGGAAAGGAAGGGTGGCAGGACGACGTGAAGAGTAGAACGCCCGAAGCTGAAGGTGATGACCTGCGTGGCTCTCTCCGTGAGGAGCACCTGGCCTTGGTGTTTGAGGTTCGAGGCCACATGGCTGACCTGGAGTATCGTGCCCACATCATGGGCCAGCGGCTGGACGCGTTTCTGGATGTCTTCCCTTTTGCTCCAGCTCGGCAGTCTTATGGTCACAGGTCACCAATCCCCTAGGTTTTTCATGATGCTACGGGTTTTTAGTTTTATGCTTATGTTTTATGTTAATTTAGACTTAAGGCACCTGGCTTGGTTTCCTACGGGCAGGACAGGTGCCATTAGTTTACAGTTGTTCCAACTATATACCTATGCTGGTTTCCGGTTTCCGACAGCATTTTGGTTTGCTAAGACTTTGGACTATGTACACTCTGATACAGTTTTTGATAATATATGATAGCACGCTCCTCCCTTTTTTATTTAAAAAAAAAAAAAAACTTATTTTGTCTATACAATTCCACCTATTAACCACCATTCTGCCACAAAAGGGAAACCAAAACAAGTGGCTTTCAGCAAAAGCTTAGAGTTTGATGCATCACAACTTAAACAAAACAGTATGAACAAAACAATGATGGTCGCTATGACCATCTAGCTATAGTTGTGAGGCATAGATTTCCCCCATCTTTGGAGAGGTGAAAAACACACAAGGAAATAAATCAAAAAACTTGGAGGTGTATCTCAGGCTTCCATGGATGTTGTAGGAAGGGACAAAATTATGGCCGCAAGTTGGGAAGCGAGTCGGAGGTAAAGCATCCACCAAAGCATCGAACGGGATATCCATCCTTGACCAATGGTGCGTTTAATGTGCAATAGGTCATCCTGCTTCTGCCACATTTCAAAAATGATTTGGAGGTGCTCATCCGAGAGTTGGTTTTTGGAGAGAAGAGGTGTCTCTGCCTCTGATTCCTCACCTGTGCTCATTGAATGGTCCTCCACCTTCTTGTTGGGGGAATTTATTTCTCCAAAATGCAGCTTCCTGTGCCAAACAACTAATCCTGTGGGTGGATTTTTGGAGGGGCAAGAGGATAATATAGCGGAGGAGTGCTCTCTTTAGGAAGGGGAACCTCCTCTATGACTAGGAAACTACCAGGGATCAAAGGAGGTATGTGACAGGGTAGGTGGCCCTTGTCTATTATGCCTAGGGATGGATGCGAGAATTGTTATGAGAGCTAGCTGGGAGGGAGTGGGTCTGTTGTGCCTGGAGAGGGTGTTGTAATACATCGTTCCTCTTCTAGACTTCTCTCTCTCTCTTGGCATGGTGGACGGCTTGCGGAGGCTGGCCTACGGTGGGGTGAGGGCGAAAGGCAGAGGGACTTGTGGGGAAAGTTTGCGGTGAGAAATCTTGAGAGAGTCGAGTAGCAAGAGGATTTATAGAGTGAAAATGAGAGAATTCCCCAAATAATTTGACTTCATAGTGCATCCCAAGTTGACAGGGAGGCTTTCCATGAAATCCAAGGTGACAGATTCCCTAGGCCTAGTGCCTACCTCAGTACTTCATTCTTGCTCATGCGGGGGGCCATTAAACCTGACAAGCTATCGAGGTGCACTACCTTAACTCTTTGTTGAGTGCGGTTCATTCGAAAGTAAAGTATGGGAGGCTAGCGAAAGGGTTTATTAACTCTTGTTTCTGTCCCATGCCATGTGTCCTCTAGCTATCGCTACTTGTCACCCCATCCGGGGCTGAGGGTGATTTTATTATAATAATTGTTGCATAAATTATTATAGGTTGATTTTATAGATATATTTAGTGAAATTAGTCAATGGAGATTCAATTGGGTTAACGATGGTGTTTGGGAATAATGATTGTTATCCTTCCCTTATTATTCTTCCCCGTGGAGTTCAATTTTGGTAAGTGACATCTTGAGATCATAAAGAGTAAACTTCAATTCTCCTAAGTGATATGTTGAGATCATAACAAGTATATTGGTATAATAGCTTCAAGTAGAAATGGGGAGATGTACTTGTAGGATAAATACTTAAACTCATACCATCAAATGAGGGAAAATACACATGAAGTTTTATTGAACTTTATAGCTTGGAAACAATCAAACATCTAATAAAACTTACATACTCAACAATATCCAATTTAAAACTTTACTCCAAAACTTCTTACTTATTATCCATAACTCAATAAAAATTAATTCGTCAAGCTTATAAATATTTTTAGATATTAAATTTGTCCAAATTTATTGTATTTATATTTTTTCCAACTTTTTAATTATTTTTATCACTTTATTATATAAATTAAAACCATATTTATATTATTGAAACATTCCATTTATATGTATATAAATATTATTAGAATATAATTTCATTGGAAATAATAAACATTAAGTATCTTAGATTGTAATGTTCATACCACTCTTAGTTTTGTATCTTTTGATATCATATGTTTTCTTGTTTGCAATTATAGCTATTAGCCACTCCTCTTAGTTTGGTAAATTTTGATATTATATGTTTTTTTAGTTTTGTATCTTTTGATATCATATGTTTTCTTGTTTGCAATTATAGCTATTAGCCACTCCTCTTAGTTTGGTAAATTTTGATATTATATGTTTTTTTGTTTGCAATTATAGCTATTATGTGTATCTTAGTTTATAATTCTCTTTCCATATTGTATGGGTTAATATTTATTATTTATAATATATGTTTTAAATTTTAGAGTTTTGTTATTTTGAATTTTAGAGTTTGTTTTTTTATTTTTTATTTTAAATTGCTAATATTGTTATATTAGTGTATGATTCTTTTTTCATATTGTATTTGTTATATTAGTGTATGATTTTTTTTCATATTCTATGTTTTTTTTTTCTTTTAAATTGCTAATATTGTTATATTAGTGTATGATTCTTTTTTCATATTGTATTTGTTATATTAGTGTATGATATTTTTTTCATATTGTATGAGTTAGTATTTGTAATATTTCTATTTTTTAAATTTTTCTTTTTTAATATTTATAATATTTCTATTTTTTAAATTTTGTTTTTCCAATTTTTTCCAATAACTTGTTGATATTATTTTTAGTTGTAAGTTTTTAATATTTTAATTACATATATTGTATATAATTTTTTTTTTATATATTTATGTTTATTTTCACATTTATTTGTAACACGACAATTTATGAAATGCTCACAAAAAATACACAAAAAGAATGAATGACTTACTTTGGAGAGATTTTTGAGTCAAGGAATTCTTACAATATTTATGTTTATTTTCAAATTTATTTGTAATAGGATAATCTATGAATTCCACAAAACAATAATGTCTCATTTGGAGAGACCTAGACCTGAATGAGGAATATGCTATGAACTAGATCCCTACACAACATTCATAGAAAATGAAGTGTTTCATCAATGGAGAAGAGGATGAACAGATACAAAGTTTTTTCCACTTGAATATTTGGTAGGCATGGATGTTGGTGGTAGAAAGTGATTTTGAAATACAAATACCATACCAAGGAGAAACATTGTTCGATGTGGAACATGCTTTGCAGCTACCAATGCTCATGTCTGGGTTCGACCTCGAACAGGCTTAAGGTTTTTACAACGAAGAAAATATTTGGTCGAGTATTCACTAGATACATCAATGAATCAATCAATTGTCGGTATAAGGATGGGTCTAATAGATCAGAATCTGAGTCTCTTACTTTTCTTATGTCTGTGGTCATCGAAGTGGCCATGAATTTTCAATCCATCATTCCAAATTTCTAAAGAATCTTCAGTGCATACTTTCCTTGTCCAAGGAAGACTTCACCATGCTTCTGCCATACTTCTAGTCCCAAGTAATAGTGCATGAAACCAAGATCTTTCATATCGAGCTCATAAGTTAATTCCTTTTTGTTAAATTTGGCAGCATCAATAGTGATTCTCCAATGAGCGGCCATATGGGCCACCTTGAGGCTAGCCAGGGAGATTTGGAGAATCAACCAGTCTCGTGAGGTATTGACAAAAGCCAGGGGGAACGGAAAACCTCTGTGACTCAAACTAGTGCATACCTCCTTCCCTCAGGCTGAGATCTACACAGAATCTTCTCTAAACCTCAACAAGGGTTAATTAAACTCCTTTCTTGAGCCCGCAAAGGATTTTGGGTCTCATGAGTTTCTGGTGCCTCGAACGCTATGCCCTGGCCCTTGGCAATAGTCGAAATGAGAAATGAAAATGGGCTAAGGTTTAATCCCCTCTCTTCAGCCCCATTTTCCTATAGGACCACAACAAAGCCTTATGCAAGCACCTTTCGTAACTCATGACTTTGCAAGTTGGAGCACCAACTTCTCGTTCCCTCCTCTTGCAAATCCCCAAAATGTGGTCCATCAATGAAGGTTGAATTTACCCAAAGTGACAGACGCACACCACTTCTCACTTCTAATTTACTCTACTTACAAGGTGAGTTCTTGCCACCTGTCCACATGGATTTTCCAACTTTCACAACTCAAATAGGTAACCAACAGCCATTCCTCTTCCTCTATGGATCCTCGGCTCTAAAAACATACCTTCGGCGAGATTGACGACTGTGTGCCTCCCTCAATCCAATGGTCCTGGCTGTATCGAGATTTCGCCACCCAGAAATCTACAACACTTGACCCAAACCACTGGTCACTCGATTCCCGGAATTCTAATATGCGAATTCACATATAATATCAACGGTCCTTATTGATCCGGATCTGATAGTCACTCCTCCTCCTAAGATTATGGGTGTTGAAAAGGCACTCAATTCTAATCTCTTCGTTGTTCTAATCGATCCAACGGTTCGTGGGATTTCATCACTTCCTCCTAAGGCGATTCAATCATTCGATTTAGCTTCTCAAGGACTTTTGGCCAAATGACTTGGCGTCCTTTCTCAAGAACTTAACGGTTGTGAACCAATTCAACCTTCATCTCCCTTTGGAACAATTGAGAGGTTCTAACCCTCCTGAACTTCCACTAGTCAACTCAAGGCCTCCAAAAGGGTCCCTGCACGCACTCCTTATGGAAAATTTCAAATAACCTCTAATTATTTAGGGTCTTTGACTATGTGCACTCCTTGCAACACCAGTCTCTCAATTTCTCTCTTGGATTTGTAAAATCCAAGACTCCACCTAGTTTGCACACACCTTGCATGGCTATGTTCTCTGCTAGCACTCTTTTCCTATAAAGACATGATTTGAATCTCCTCTAAGGTTTACGAGATGAAACATGAAACCTGGTTGACGAACTCCTTGCGAACCCTCCACTGCACTCTTTGCAGCAGTTCTCAGAAAGAGAAACAACTGAAACTCATTCACCCCTTATCCAGAATTCAAACATTCAACATAGAATTCTAGAGCATACACACACATTGGCATTGAAATAGAATACACACAGAGAATGAAAACAAGCTTGCAACATACCATTTAACAGGTGGTTCCAACAACCATAACAAACACATAGATTGGAATCAAAACTTTCTTCTATTAATTCCAGTGCTCCTGTACATGGCCAATAGAAACTAAAAAAATGCATAAAATTCTCTGTCATCCTATATTCCTCTTTTAAGCTCTACATCTTATGAATTCTAAATTATGTTACCATGATACAAGGGTTGAGGGTGTCTATCATCCATTTTCCCTCCTACCTCCTATGGTCCTAAAAATGTCTAATCTATTAAATTAAACCTACCTACTTTCTTTCATTACGCATAAACACCTCTACACTTAACAGATGACAACAACACTCAAGATCTGTTTACAATCTCCAAAACACACAAGTAAGTATGCTTCCATAGATATTACATTAATGTCCATTCATTAATCTTCTAAACACTTCAAAATGTGCGTTAGTTCTTTTCCAACTGTCTACTTTGCTTAGGTGCATGTCTTTGGCTTTATACGATGCTCATGCATCATACTCCCTCGCTTGAAAATTTTCATGAACTCCTGTTCATGAGTTCCTTCACTATTCATCCATGCTTTTGAATCATTGTTTCATCCTCCCAACTGACATCTTCAAGTGGACGTCCTTTCCATTTGACCAAGTCTTCAAAATACTTTTTTCTCTTGGTCTTTTTGATAATCCTCTTGTCAATTATGCTTTCCATCTCTGTCTTTTTAGCTACAGGCATTTGTTTTGTCCATTGAATCTTTTCTTGTTTATCTTCTTCTCCTTCTTCTTCAGCTCTATAAGGGTACAAATCCCCGATATTGAATATCGGTGAGATTCTGAGCCCATCGAGTAATTCAATCTCATATGCGTTTGTCCCAAATTTCCTTATGACCTTGCACGATCCAATCTTTTCCATCTTTAGCTTGTTGTATGTTTCCCTTGGGAACCTCTCCTTCCTCNATCTACTCTACGCTTGCACTCTTGACTTGAACTCTGCAATCGCTCCTTAATTCTGCTCTAAAGCTCCTTCATTCCTTCTACAAAGTGCTCTGAACTAGCACTCCTAAATTCAGTTTTTTCTGAATCTTTCAATTCAAAAACTCCCCTTGGTTTCATTCCATATACAACCTGGAATGGACTTTTACCTGTGCTTCTATTGTGTGAATCATTGTAAGCAAATTCCGCCTTTGGAAGAATGTGATCCCATTAACTGTGGTTTTTAGTCACTAAGCTCCTTAGCAAATCTCCCAAGATTTTGTTCATGACCTCTATTTGTCCATCCGTCCGAGGATGATATGCTGAGCTAAAAGACAAATTTGTCCCCAAATTCTTCCATAAGGTCCTCCAGAAATGTCCTACGAACTTGGTATCTCGAACAAAAACAATACTCCTTCGCAAGTCGTGAAGTCTGACAACTTCCTTGAAAAACAAGTTCGTAATATGGGTTGCGTCACTGGTTTTCTGGCATGGTATGAAATGTGCCATATTTGAAAATCTATCTACTACTACAAATATTGAATCATATCCCCTTTGTGTCCTTGGCAGTCCCAATATGAAATCCATTCTCATGACATCCCATGGCCTTTTTGGTATGGGTAATGGTTGGTATAACCCTATGTTCTTCCTTTTTCCTTTCGTGTGCGGACAAATTCTTCACCTATCCACAAATTAATTCACATTTTTCCTCATCCTTGGCTAGAAATATGAGCCATTCAACTTTGAGAACGTTTTTTCATGACCAAAGTGTTCGACCAATCCTCCGCTGTGCTTTTCCTTCAACAAATTCTCCCTCATGGAGCATTTCAGAATACATAGTTGATTTCCCCTAAACAATAATCCATCCTTGATCATGTATTCAGTCCATTGGTTTCTATCCATGAGAATTGGATTCTTAGATGCCTCATATGCCTCTCTGAAGTCTGGATCATCCCTGTACATTTCCTTGAGGTTATCAAAATCCAATGTCTTGACTTTGAATTCCTGCATAAGCAAACATTTCCTGGTCAAAGCGTTAGCAACTTTATTAGTAGTTCCAGAAATATGCTTACTCACAAAAGTAAAATTATGCATGTATTCAACCCATTTAGTATGTTTTTGGTTCAAATTCTTCTGTCAAGTCATGAATTGCAAAGCATGATTATCACTGTACAAAATGAACTCCTTGGGAACCAAATAGTGTCTCCATTTCTTCAACTCTTATATGACTGCATAGAATTCTTTGTCATACGTGGAGTACTTGATCTTTGCTTCATTCAGTTTTTCATTGAAATACACGATCGACCTGTTGTCTTGGCTTAAGACCACTCTAATGGAAAATCCACTCGCATCACACCTAACCTGGAATGTCTTGCTGAAATCTGGAAAAACCATAATTGGTTGCTCAATGATCTTCTTCTTCAGCAGGTTGAAGCTCTTCTCTACTTCCTCCGTCCAGTGAAAAGATTTATGTATTTTCTTCACCATATCCATCATCGGTGCGCTAATTCCACTAAAGTTTCATACTAATTTCCTGTAGAATCTAGCCAAACCATGGAAGCTTCAAAATTCAAACATGCTCTTCGACGATGACAAATCCTTAATCGCATTTATCTTTCCCGGATCCATTTTCAATTCATTTGCAGAGGTAACAAAACCCAAATAAAAGTTTTTTCCTCATAAATGACGATTTCTTCATATTAGTCAACAATTTCTCTTGTTGTGACCTCGTCACAACTACAACTAAATGCTTTAAATGTTCTTCTTTAGTTTTTCTGAAAATTAATATATCATCAAGATATACAATGACGAATTTCCCAATGAAATCCTTTAGGAATTCGTTCATCAGCCTCATGAAAGTACTGGGTGCATTTGTTAAGCAAAATGGCATGGCAAGCCATTCATACAGCCCTTCATTTGTCTTGAATGCTATCTTCCATTCATCAACTTCTCTCATTCTAATATGATGATATCCATTTTTCAAATCAATCTTTGAAAAACACTTTGATCCACTCAAGAAATCCATCAAGTCGTGCATCCTTGGAAATGGGAACCTATACTTAATGGTAATTTTGTTGATTTCCCTTGAGTCTGTACACATTCTCTAGCTACCATCCTTCCTTGGGTTGAGTACTACTTGAACACTGCATGGACTCAAGCTTTCCCAAATCAATCCTTTGTCCATTAAGTCCTGGACCTGTCTCTTAACTTCTTGATTGTCCCGAGCCGTCAACCTATACACTGCTTTATTTGAAAAAATGGATCCAGGTATAAGATCGATATGATGGTTTATACTCCTGATAGGTAGCAACGAACAAGGTAGTTCATCCACTACTATATCAGCAAATTCTTCCAGCAACTCCTGGATTTCTTTTGGTAAATGATCTATCCTAGTGTTGTTCAGAACAATTCTGGGCTTCCTAACCATAATGAATTGTGTGTCTTCCTTCTTCTTGACTTCCTTAAGAATTTCCTTCCCACTCATGATAAGTACAGTGTTGCTCATCTATGTTTTCACCTCTTTCTTCTTAATTGGTAGCAACATGTGCATCCTACCGCTTTTCTCCAGAGTGTAAGTGTTCTTTCTCCCATCATGCACCACATTTTTGTCATATTTATATGGTCTACCTAGCAATAGATGACAAACATCCATGGGAATGACATCACATAATATCTCATCTTTATATCCTCCTATTTTAAATTCAACTAAACATTTTTCAGTGACATTTACATGATGTCCTTTTTGTAGCCACGAAACTTTGTATGGGCTTGGATGCACAACAATATCCAGCTCCAATTTTTCTACCATTTCCATAGATACAAGATTATCTGTGCCATCATTGTCTACTATGACCTTGCATACCCTGTCTTTGGTTTTGCAAGTAGTCCAAAACAAATTGTTTCTTTGGGTTGGGTTCTCTGGCTCCCTTTATGGTTTCAAGAGAACTTTCCTCATCATCAAATATCTTCCGCCCTAACCGTCCTCTACCTCAACATTCCATCCTTGAGCCTTGGCAATGTGAGTTTCACCACCATATTTCTTCCTATCTAGACACTCATAGGATTTATGTCCGATTTTTCCACAGAGAAAGCATTTCACTTCGCCTCCTCTTCCTCTTCCTCTTCCTTTGACTTGAGAAAAAGTATTTCTATCAGCATACTGCCTCCCCTATGACCCTCCTCCTCTCTCAGGTTGATTTTGAGGTTTCTTCCCCTCTTCTTTAGGTATTTGAGTTCTGTCATGGGCAATCGTCTTGACTCTACTTTGAATTCGGCCTCGACATCTTTGACCTTTCTTTCATCTCAACTTCTCTTCATCTTTCATAGCCATCTGATAAGCATCTTATATGGTTCAGATGGTCATCATGCTCATCTTGTCCTGAATGTCATACAATAGACAATTCATATACCTGGAAACATTCTCATCATCGCTTTCGTGATGACTTGCTCTAATTTTTATCTTATAGAACTCTTCAGTGTATTCTTTCACTGACATCAACTTCTGTATCAAATTTTGCATCCTCCGAAATAGATTTATTTGATAATCTCTAGGTATAAACTTGCCTTTCATTTTTGCAACCATTCTATCCCAACTTTTGACTTTTTGCTTGCCCTTGCAACGTCTATCAACCTGCACTTCAACCCACCATAGTGCTTCAGGCCCCTTAATTCTAGTAACAACATGTTTGACTTTCTTGTCTTCCTTGACATCCTCATAGTCGAAGTATTTGTCTAGAGCTCTAATCCAGTCTAGAAGCTCTTCAACATCCAAGTTGCCTTTGTACATTGGAATGTCCATTTTTTCCCTAGCACCTATCCTAGAAACAACCTTGAATAAGCATTCTTCCACAGCATCTTCGACTGCAACTTCTTGATTTTCAGCTTCATTTTCACTTTCATCTTCATTGATATCCCCAGCGTTAACTGTGCACCTCTGTGCTATCTCCATAGCATCAAGCCTGACACATAATTCACACATTTTACTTTCCACTGCAAGATCAGGCATTGCCCATTATCTTCTTCTCAGTGGCATGGCTATAAAATTCCTCTTTTCTCTCTCTACAAAAAGAAAAGAACTTGTTCTACGCTCTGATGCCACAACTGGTGCAAACCTCCTGCCCTCAGGTTGAGATCAACACATGATCTTCTCTAAACCTCAACAAGGGTTAATCAAACTCCTTTCCTGAGCCCCAAAAGGATTTCGGGTCTCGCGAGTTTGGGGCGATTCAAATACTATGCCCTGGCCCTTATTAATAGACGAAACATGAAATGAAAATGGGCTAAGGTGTAAGCCCCTCTCTTCAGCCCCCTTTTTCTATAGGACCACAACCAAGCCTTATGTAAGCACCTTTCGCAACTCGTGACTTTGCGAGTTGGAGAACCAACTTCTCGTGCCCTCTGCTTGTGAATCCCTAAAACATGGTCCGTCAATGAAGTTTGACTTTACCCAAAGTGATGGGCACGCATCACCTCTCACTTCTACTTTACTCTACTTACAGGGTGAGTTCTTTCCACCTGTCCACACAATTTTTTTGTCTTTCGTGACTCAAATGGGTAACCAACAGTCGTTCATTTTCCTCTATGGATCCCCGACTTCGAAATGGTACCTTCAGTGAGGTTGAGGATTGTGTGCCTCCCTCAATCCAATAGTCCTGAATGTATCAGGATTTCTCCACCCAGAAAACTACAACACTTGACCCAAACCATTGGTCACTCGATTCCCCAAATTTTGATACGTGAATTCACATATGAGATCAACGGTTCTTGTTGATCCAGATGTGACGGTTACTACTCCTCCTAAGCTTATGGTTGTTGAAAAGGCACTCAGTCCTAATCTCTTCATTGTTCTAAGTGATCCAATGGTTCATGAGATTTCAACACTTCCTCCTGAAGTGATTCAACTGTTTGATTCAACTTCTCAACTTCTGGCTAAATGACTCGGCATCCTTCCTCTAGAACTTAACTCGTGTGAACCAATTAAACCTCTATCTCCCTTTAGAACAATTGAGAGGTTCTAACCCTCCTAATATTCCACTTGCAAACTCAAGGCCTCCAAAAGGGTCCCTGCATGCACTCCTTGCGGCAACTTTCAAATAACCTCTGGTTATTTAGGGTCTTTGACTCCCTGCACTACTTGCAACAACAGTCTCTCAATTTCTCTCTTGGATTTATAAAATCCAAGACTCCACCCGATCTGTGCACACCTTTCATGGCTCTATGCTCTGCTAGCACTCTTTGCCTCTAAAGACACAATTTGAATCTCCTCTGAGGGTTCTGAGATGAAACACGGAACGTGGTCGATGCACTCCTTGCAGACCCTCCACTGCACTCTTCGTAGGAGTTCTCAGAAAGAGAAACACCTGAAACTCATTCACCCCTTATCCAGAATTCAAACATTCAACATACAATTCTAGAGCATACACAGACACATTGGCAGTGAAATAGAATGCACACAGAGAATGCAAATAAGCCTGCAACACACCATTTAACAAGTGGTTCCAACAACCATAACAAACACATAGATTGGAATCAAAACTTTCTTCTATTAATTCCAGTGCTCTTGTACATGGCCAATAGAAACTACAAAAATGCATAAAATTCTTTGTCCTCCTATATTCCTCTCTGAAGCTCTACATCTTATGAATTCTGAGTTATGTTACCATGATACAATGGTTGAAGGTGTCTATCATATGTTTTCCCTCCTACCTCTTACACTCCTAAAACTTTATAACATATTAAATTAAACCTACCTACTAGCATTCATTATGCATAAACGCCTCTACATTCGACAGATGAGAGCAATTCTCAAGATCTATTTACAATCTCCAAAACACATAAGTAAGTACACTTCCCTAGCTATTACATTAATGTCCATTCATTAATCTTCAAAACACTTCAAAATGTGTGCTGGTGCTTTTCCAGTGATCTCCTTTGTCTAGGCGCATGTCTTTGGATTTATACGATGCTCCTGCATCACAAACCAAAAGTCAGGATGAACGAGATGCTATGTAAGTCTAATGCAAAAGTTAGGGGGAATGTACAACCTCTGTGTAGACAGTCTAGTGCAAAATTCAGGGGGAACGTACAACCTCTGTGATCGTAGACAGACTAGTGCAAAAGTCAGGGGGAACATACAACCTCTGTGAGCCTAGTCAAATCTTGTGAGCCATGAGCAAAAGTCAAGATATCTAGAAAAATATAGGTTGAATGTAAAATTCCTATGAGCTAGAAACAAACGATATTCCTAATATTTCAAATGATGTAATTGTATTGATCTAGTGACTTGGCATGTGTAAACATTATCCACCATGAAGAGAATTTTGAATTTCCTTGTCAAGAGTTGTAACTAAAGTCTTGAGTCTAGTACTATGTTAGAACTAATGTGTAATGTTGAGTTGCAACTAAAGTCTTGAGTCTAGTTCTATTTTTAGTAATGTTAAGTTACAACTAAAGTCTTGAGTCTAGTTCTATTTTTAGTAATGTTGAGTTGCAACTAACGTCTTGAGTCGAGTTCTATTTTTAGTAATGCTGAGTTGCAACTAAAGTCTTGAGTCTAGAACTAAAGTGTAATACTGAGTTTTAACCAATCTCAAGTCTAGTTCTAAAGTTTGAACTAAAGTGTAATGCTAAGTTGTAACCAATATCAATTCTAGTTCTAAATTTGAACTAAAGCATGTCAGTCTCAAGTCTAGTTCTAAGTTCAAACTAAAGTGTAATGCTAAGTTGTAACCAACCTCAAGTCTAGTTCTAAAGTTTGAACTAAAGTGTAATATTGAGTTGTAACCAATCTCAAGTCTAGTTCTAAGTTTGAACTAAAGTATGAAGCTGAGTTATGACTAATGCATGCAATCAGGTTACTTTTTTGATCATCTCCTCTTCCCCTCTTCAGCCTTATATAAGAAGAGGTTGAATCCTCTCTTCAACACAGTTTTGAAATACAGTTTTGCAACACAATTTTGAAACAAAGTTTTCATATGCAAGATGAGGGTGAAGTAATAGAGGAACACATCAGTGATAAAGAGGTAGCATATCAAAGGTGTATTTCAGCAAGGTCTTGTAAGTCTTTTTTAGGTCCGAGTCATATTGGCAAGGTCTTTGAGAGAAGTACATTCATGGTGGATATTTGTAAGAGATCTTACATTATTAATGCAATAAAGGAATATTGTTTGTTGGGGTTTTTCTCACTGTACAGGGTTTCCCCAGGGTATATGTCTTGTTGATATGCATGTTTACTTATCTACATAATTATTGCTCTTTGATTATGATTTTAAATTGTTGAAGTGTATTAAGATGGAATCAAAGTATTGAAGAAAATAAGAGAATTAATCTGCATAAGAAATCAAGCTCATAATTTAACACTTTTTAGAGTGGGTGATGAGAGACTATGCACTTGTCAAGAATAAGTCATCTAAATAGAAGAGTAGAATCACAGGTGCATTGTTCACAACTTTGTAATAGATAATTGGATCTGCATGACTCTTAGAGAAACCAAATTTTACTAACTAACTATCAATTCTGGCATACCAATCTCTTGGATCTTGCTTGAGTCCATACAAGGCTTTATTTAATCTGAAAAAATGAGTGTATATGGAATGTACCTCAAAACCTTGAGTTTGTTCAATGTACACTTATTCTTCAATTTATCCATTGAAAAAAATTGTCTTTACATCCATCTGATGAAGAATACATCCCATGGAAGCAACAAAAGACAAAATATCTCTAATAGAGGTATATCTAGAAAGAGGAGAAAAGGTTTCGATGTAATCCTCTCCCTCCTTCTCAGAAAACCCTCTAGGTGTGAACCTTGCCTTGTATTTCTCCACGCTTCCATATACTACATGTTTGATCTTATAGACCCATTTTGAAGTTACCACTTATTTTTCCTTAGGTCTAGGCATGATTTCCCATATGTCATTTTTCATGATAGACTTGTATTCTTATATCATGGCTTATTTCCATTGATTCTTCTAAATTGTGCCTTCAAATGTGTTGGGTTCTTCATTGATAATGTTTTTCATACATGTTACATAGTTGGAGAATCTTTTGGGTTTTTTTACTTTCTGTGAAGGTGCCACTTGGGGATTTTAGTTTTTCTGCTTCTTGTAGAGTAGCTTCAAGTCAAGCTAGAAATTTTCTAGTTTTGGCTACAATGACTCATTCAATAGGTTGACATGATTTCATCGGATGATTAAGTTGTTGTGGTTCTTCATTCTAACTTTTTGGAAGACAGGTACCTTCTTCATTGGTCCCTTCATATTATTATTCTTCCATGGATTCTTTTATATATTTCTTGAAGGCCATTTTCTCATTGAAGGCTATGTATACGCTGACTTCAATAGTATGTTGTCTTGGAATATATATTTTGTATGCTTTGCATGATTCAATATATCCAACAAATATGCCCTTCTTTCCTGAGGGTTCTAGTTTCTTTCTTTTATCCTTTGGGATATGAATGTAAATAGGTAACCCAGTATTCTTAAATGTTCCACATTGGGTTTCATTCCTAAGAAGTCTTCTTCTGGAGTCATATCCTTCAATATGCGATTAAGACTTCTGTTTTGAACATATATTGTTGTCATGGTTACTTCTCCTAATAAATACATGGATAAACCTTGATCATTCATTAATGCCTTCATGGTTTCCTTAATGGATCTAGTATTCCTTTATGCTACATCATTTTGTTGAGGATTATGAGGAACAATTAGCTCCCTTCTCATCACTGTTGATTTGAAAAAGGAAGAAAATTCTTTGGATGTGTATTCTCCTCCATTATCTATTCTCAAATTTTATTTTTCTTTCTTTTGAGGTTTTCTATTTTTGCTTTGAAGTCTTGAAACATGTTGAAAACTTCATCCTTTTTCTTCAAGAGATTTAACAAATTCTTTATTGAGTAATCATGTATGAAGTTTACATAGTAAAGAGAACCTCCTAGATATTTGACTG